>SDVV010045460.1:0-10064 GCA_016164225.1 Gammarus roeselii
GGGGAGGCAGAGGTTCCAGAATTCAGAGGGGCCTCTTTAGGGTCCCACAGTTTCTCAAAAGGCTCCCAAAGGGTCTCAAGGGAGTCCCAAAAGGCCCCAGAAAGATCCAAGTGGACCACCCCAAATCCACCTGGTCTCCCAAGTCCCCCGGGTTCCCGAAACCCCGGGTCCTCGAGTCCCGCGGATCCCACGAGTACCTCCTCTCCCTGGGTCACCTCCTCTCAACCAACCTCGATACATATAATAATAATGATAAAATTCAAAATTTATCACCATGAAAAAAGGGCAGAGAAAAATAATAGAGCCCAAGCAAGAAGAAATGATAAAATACTAAAATAAAGTGTTAATGATCTATAAAATGAATAAGCATCCATCCACCCCAACTTAGGTGGTAGTAGCTGTGGGCCTTCGCTTTTCTATCCTTACAACCTCGTCTATCCTGTATGTGTGCGTGAATTACTGCAGCCTCGTTGACTATCCCCCACCCTTCTTTCAAGGAAACAACTCGACATGATCACTTGTTTGATTTGTTTCCTTAATCTGATCTTCTACTCTGCAAACGATTCTTTATGAGGAAAAATCTATTTTCTTTCATGATTTGAATTTCAACATACCCTTAATAATATTGTAGCACACCACACGTTCTTACGTCATGTATGGATCATCATAAAAACGTCATTGTTGCAGTAGGAGTCGCATCATTTGTTCGAGCGTAACAACAAGCACGGACGGTCGGAGAGGTGAATAAACCTTTTTTTTTGTAATCAGGAAAAACCAAGACTGTTTCAGTACGTTTGTTCTTCAAAACGAGGAGAAACATCAGGATTCAATCACATATTTACGAGATGCTTTAGTTTTTTAATTTAAACTTATCCTACGAACATAATTTTATTCTATTTTACCAAGCATCCGTCAACATAATTTGAAATAAAGATTAACCATTATCGATCTATCAACCAAAATCTCAACCAATCGCTGAAAATCAGGTATTAGACAATCAACCATAAAATAACCAACTATCAACACATTCAAAAGCATAAACCACTCGAGCATCAACCAATCAGCCATCAAATAGCCCACCATCATACAACGAACTATCGAAATCGGCAAACAAACCACCGACCCGACCACAACCATCAGCGTTGTCTTCAGCCGCGAGTCTACCGCATCTCCCTTCAACACTTGCAGCCTTTCCTTAGAAGTTGGAGCAACCGAGCTAATCATGTTAATGTTCTGATAGACGTCGCTAATATGATAGGTTAACGAGTTTAACCCCGTATGAGATAGCCACGCTAAAATGATTACAGCACCACCGGCCTACTGGGCCTCCAGGGTGTGTGAAGAGTTTCTCGAGGTAAGGCATGGGTTGGTGTGGATGCTCGAGAAATTTAATTACTAATTCAGTTTGAGAAAAGAACGATTTTTTAAAAATTGGTCCAGCTCTGACATGGGGTAATTATGATGAATTTGTTAGATTGGTTTTAGCCAATTGTGGCTCATTTTGGAAGCGAGTGATATAATACATAACGCCTAATGACATCTTTAATAGGCTGCCCTAATTTCTTGGAAATGGTTTTCTCATATTTTGGAGGTTATCATGCAAACCTGGGACTTGTGGGTAATCATATTAATTAGTTTAATAGATCGGTATAGAAAAATTATCAACAATAAAGAAATCGCATAATTCTTGTATAATAATTTTCCGCTATATATTCAAACTCACTGAAATTTGGTACGGATAAATAACTTTGATAGATGAGTGCTTAAAAACCTATATAAGGTGTATCATTTCGGTCAAAATCAATGATGATCGTCAGGGATGGTGAGTGACAAATATAAGTAAACATTGAAACCCATTTTGGTACAACATTGTACAGTAAACCGAAAGAAGTATTAACAAAAATATGAATATATATATTTTCAATTCCTCTACTGATGTTTTTCATCTACGTTTTCTTCATACTTTTCATTTTCCCGTCATTCAATCTTTTATCCGTTCCACCGTCAACCGTCGGGAGTGCATCCACGACAGCCGGTGCAAGTACCGTCTGTGCTTTGGCTGTTTCTGTATACCAGCAAAGAGACGACTACTATTTTCAACAGGATCCCTTTTATTACCATTTGACAATAATGATTGAACCATCTACGCCCAGCAAAGAAATGTCCCAGAGTAGTTCTAGGCGACAATAAAAGGAGGCTTTAGAGCACTGCCATTCCTTTGTTTACCACTGCGCGTTTTTCATCTGTTGCTTACGTCTTCTGGAGGACAGAAAGCTCGTCGTCTTTACAGAAATGCATTCGTTTGCACCGTCAGGGCAATAGATGCATAAAATTAAAGGACAAATCCAATATAATTTAGTGCAACATTGATTCTAAGATTAAACGTTCAAACTGCTAAAAATTCCACAGTTGAACAAAGAAATGGGAATAGGAAGCTATTTGGGGCGATCAAGGTTCCTGAAGAGTGATTTTTGCTCAGGGAAATAGCATTTCCAAATCAGTGAAGGTCGCGAAAGAGTTATTATGCAAATAATCCTATTCAGGAATAAAATGACATTGTGTCAGCTGAGGATGTTAGCTAAATACAAGATGGTACTTAATTGGTGTTTTTGATAGCGAACCTCCTGTTGAAGCAGCAGTTGCTGAGAATTAAGAAATTAAAAGAAATAACATTGCTACATATCCTTGAAATTTGATCTCAAGTAAGCCCAGATGTGAACATTCAGAAAACAAACAAAACTCGTCAAACTAAAAAAAACAAGATCAGCGTCCAATGCCACTGATTTTTACATACGCGAGCAATCACAAAAAAAAATAGTTGGTATAAAATAATAGACTATTTATTTTTGGCGGCGACTGAGGAGAGTGGGAAGAAGAGTACCCCGCGGAAAGGAAGCTCGACAAGGGGCCGGTCACGGCCGTAATGGAGTGTCGTTAAGGGAAATCACTAGTCTTGGCCCAGTCATAAACCTCCTCAGTACAGCTGTAAAGTAGAACTGGCCAGCTGCCTGCATCTTGCTCCATTCAAATGTTGAAGAACTGTTGCTGCTAGGTATATTTACTAGAAGATATGCAGTTGTTCCACACTTGAATGAAGCAAAAAGCGTGCATCTGGCCAGTTCTACTTTGCAAGATAAATAGTTACGCATCCTAGCGGATTTTCCAATTTTACAGCCTAAGCGTCAAGGAATATGAACCAAAAAAATATGTAGCTACAAACTGATTAGTGCTGAAAATCATCTGCGGCGACGGCACATGTATGAATGTATGTATGTATAGACATACAGCCGTTTCCCCCTAGTTAGGAGGGTGGCTAAGTTAGGCTGACACAGAGGAGGGGAGACGCAAAATCTCCCCGTCACATATGATCAGTGTTAAAGATCATCAGTAGTGTCAAAGATCATCTGCGTCGACGGCACCAGTTTTGTGTCTAAGATCATCTGCAGCGACGGCACGAGTTCAGTGTCTAAGATCATCTGCGGCCAAACTCACGAGGCATCAAACGAGCTGGCATCGTCAGGGCCACATTGAGTCGCACGCAGCTGTCCCTGAGTGTCAATTGAAACGTACACTGCATGCGATGTATAAGAAAATAACGATTTCTACAGGATAAATTAGAAACTATGGTATTTCACAAATCATGCAGCGCCTTCACAACTTTTGACGTCCCTTCTGTTTACTACGTGAACAACAGAAAAAGTACGCCTGAATTTTATAGCTTTTCCAATGACAGTTCCCAATTTATTTCAAGTTTGATAGCGCCTTAAAGACAACCACAATTAGATCAGGCTGAAATACAGATAGAAGTTTCGTTTGGAATTAGGCTGTCTCACCACCACAAGTGACCTTTAGTATTTAGACGCTATGGAAATGCTGAAGTGATACAGTAGGAACAGTTTTCGTATATCATACAGAGCTATTTTTTGACGATGTTTGTGCATCTTGGGCTTTTAGATCCTAGTGCATGCAATTTTTTAAAGTCTTTGAATTGCAGGTTCGGTATAAATTCTTGCTGCGTGTAGTCAGTCGAACAAAGCAAGCAATTGCAGAAACAGATGCCTTTTTTAGTCGAGTGAGAGCAAGTTTCTCGGAGTTTCTAACGCAATTTCTTGCATTCTCACCCAAGCCTGTTTTCTGTCTCCGTTTCTCCCATCGCGGTAAATCAGCTTCAACAAATCACGAAGAAAGTGGAACAAAGTTCCTAAAGTTGACCTGGTCTCAACATCTTGTGATATTGGGTAATATAAAGGGTTTCGTTGAGAAGCCGGGTGGATGAGATCCTGTCTTCAACAGATCTGCTATGACCGTGAAACTGTTATGGAAGAATGCAACACGAAATGGTTCCACAAATCATAGTATACGAACCATTACGAAATGGTTACGAAAATGTTTTGAACCAAGTATGAGGCTGCGGTGGAACTCAAACGCAGTTCAACTAAAATTGGTACAAAAAGTTGTGAGTACCTTTCATGGCATTGGACTTAAATAATGTAACGGCAGAACAACAGTTATATTAGAACAAGAGAACAGACGAGGCGGGCCGGCTCTTATGTGCTATCTCAATATTAGGGGGAGTAAATACCAAGACACAGCTCAGCGGTTTTGATTGCGACAATCTGACTTTTAAAGTATTCCTGTGATCACAAAATATTTCCCAACCCCAGGAGTATATTCGTGTCAAGTCATGCCGTATACATTTGCAAGCGACAAAGACCACATACATATCCAGGTGTCACAAAACAGAAATATTTTGCTGATGTCCAACACATCGATCTCGAGTTTGTTTTTTAGTCAATGTAAAAAAAATGAAAACTATTTTTACGTGCCTAACAGTGTTTTGCAGCTTTTGACATTCCACAGTAGTGTAAAGAGACACATCAACTGATAGCATTAACCCGTAGCATTAACCCATGGCATCAACCCATGGCATTGCTGGACATATGTTTTTACAATTGCTGTATTGTACTAGTATGGGATTTCAAGACTGTACATGAGCAACATGAGCAATCACAGACCAACTCTAACAGTCCTGTAGCAGTCTCAACTGTTGCAGTTACGGGACATTCAGCTATTTGTGTTAATAAAGAAACAGTTGAAGTGTGTTATGAGTTGAATAATGTCGCGAGTTAAAGGTTTTCAATAAGTGCAAAGTATATTTTGTTCTACAGGCAAAAGCACTTTTTGTTAGAAGCAAATTGAATCTACAACATTGAAGACTGCATCAACATGCTGATCCAAAAGGGGGGTTAGGAAAACATACAATGGAAAGTAGGCGAGAAGTAGGAAAAAATACAATGGAAATGAAATTAGTGTGGACTACATTTAATTTTGAGTAGCACAATATTCAGTTTAGGATCGCAACCAACACCAGCCAGTTTTTTCAGGGTTTTATACCACGTGCTTCCAAAAAAATATTTACGTTTGAATGTAAAGACTTTTTTTAACGAGATCCAAAAAAAATATCTGGAACATTGATTAGCTTGAATAAACAGAAAAATACATCCTTCTTCTTAGATATGTTCAACCAAGACGGATATTGTTTACCAGAGTTCATCCGAGTTCAGTTTGACCAAACCGCCCATGAGGTTTTTATCGATCAATTGGCTGTTCACCGAGGGAGAACGAAAATTAACAGGCCATAAGAGGCCGTTTTATTCGCTACTTCAAGATAAACGACCAGGGCTCATAGTCTTCAGCGGCCGGCAACGCTAACGGCCACGCCGCCGTTGAAGCTGATGATGAAACAGTCAACGACCTCCATTGGAATGCTACTGCATCTATACGGGGTACTGCTCAAATTCTCCCTGGAATATCAGTGAAACATCGTAACTGGCTATCATTCCTGTTGTGGAGGACCACCTACAGAATCCAGTTAGGGAAGATTTCCGAAGACAAGCAAATATACGCCCGTGCATGGTGTCCAGCAGACACACGAGCCCTATCACGAGTGCCGGGACGCTTAGCCCATACAAACAGAACTCATGCTTGTAAAAATGAACACACACGGCGGCAGAGAACAAATTATTTAGATGATGAATAATGGGTAAAGCACTAGGGTGTCACTGTGGGGTGATGCGATGAGTTGATGCGTTGAGTTGAAGCTATGAGTTTATGCTAAAGGTTGATGCAATAGGATGACAGCATGGGTTCATGCTCTGGGGTGTCACTGTGGGGTGATGCGATGATTTGATGCATTGAGTTAAGCTATGGGTTCATGCTAAAGGTTGATGCAATAGGATGACAGCATGGGTTCATGCTCTAGGGTCTCACTGTGAAGTGATGCGCTGATTTCATGCATTGAGTTAAGCTATGGGTTCATGCTAAAGGTTGATGCAATAGGATGACAGCATGGGTTCATGCTCTAGGGTCTCACTGTGAAGTGATGCGCTGATTTCATGCATTGAGTTAAGCTATGGGTTCATGCTAAAGGTTGATGCAATAGGATGGCAGCATGGGTACATGCTCTAGGGCGCACTGTGGGGTGATGCGATGATTTGTTCCTTTGATCTAGGCTATGGGTTCATGCTAAAGGTTGATGCAATAGGATGACAGCATGAGTTCATGCTCTAGGGTGTCACTATGGGTTGATGCGATGAGTTGATGTATTGAGTTGAAGCTATGGATCCATGCTACAGGTTGATGCAATAGGATGACAGCATGAGTTCATGCTCTAGGGTGTCACTGTGGGGTGATGCGATGAGTTGATGCATTGAGTTAAGCTATGGGTTTATGCTAAAGGTTGATGCAATAGGATGACGGCATGGGTTCATGCTCTAGGTTGTCACTATGGGTTGATGCGATAAGTTGATGTATTGAGTTGAAGCTATGGGTCCATGCTACAGGTTGATGCAATAGGATGACAGCATGAGTTCATGCTCTAGGGTGTCACTGTGGTTGATGCGATGAGTTGATGTATTGAGTTGAAGCTATGGGTCCATGCTACAGGTTGATGCAATAGGATGACAGCATGAGTTCATGCTCTGAGGTGTCACTGTGGTTGATGAGATGAGTTGATGTATTGAGTTGAAGCTATGGGTTCAAGCTATATGTTGTTGCAATAGGATGACATCATGGGTTCATGCTCTGAGTTGATGCTGTGGGTTGATGCAATGAATGATGCGATGGGTCAATTCTATGAGATGATGCTATCGATGGTGGAGTCTGCTGATGCCAATGTATGGGATACCTGGTCCGGCAATCGCCATGCTTTCAACCCTAATTTCTCAAAAGCAAGGCACATTAAACATTCTCACAAGATGTGTACAGCAACGACGTTTATAAGCATACGAGAGTGAAAAAGAAAATAACACGCGCCGCACAGTCTATCGAAGACTGTCCATAGACCAATCCTGAAATATATGAGTAGCCTGCAGCACTCTAGGGATAGGCCGTATCCATAGAGAGCACAAGTTCTACAGAACACAAGTTCTACAACCCACAAGTTCTACAAAAATAAACTTGGCTTGATCAACTTATTGCAATAAAAATATTTCCAGATCAGAAGGAATATACTAGCGTTCGTTGCAAGGTTGCTTGATAAAAATATTTATGTATTAAATTTTATTCCATTGCATTCACAAAAGGTAGTACCTGGCAGAAGGAGTTTACTAACTGGGGGCGTCCGCTAAAATTGAAGGTACTTAAAAAAATTGACAGGAACGTGTATCGTGTAGAAATAGTTGAGCAACTGTACCCTTACAGAGGCAGAATGGGAGACCCGTGCCCGTTCTGAGTACTGGCGACTGTTGGCCTAATAATTAGCTGACTCGCCTATGCATGGTCACATAAAGGGCCCTTTGATAGGCCTTCCTGTTGAGCAATAGTGCGCCCTAGCAAAGCAGGAATGATGCCATAACTTCGACAAGTGTACACTTACAGCTCGGTCACGGCTCCCTTCAAAGACTTCAGGGTTTGCTCGCTGCACCCCGACCATCTAAACTGAAGAGGGCTGACACCGGACCAACAGTGGATGGGAGGTAAGACGGCCAGAACGTCGGCCTACAACCTGTTGAAGTCAATGAACAGGAGTCGGCCCAGAGGCGATGGTTTGATGGCAACGATATTACAGAAGACACCAGAACTGGAATGGTCAATCATCGTGGTATTGTAGGGCCCAATGAATAGAATTCTAGAACCAACGTTCTCTTCTTCTGATGAAGAAGCCGATCTTTTTATGCAACAACATCCAACTCTAGATAGAGTCACTGTCAGGCGTAGAGACCGTATAGAATGGGCCTAGCCTCATGACGAAGAGAGGAGTATATGACAGGAACAGCGACAAAGCTTTGCTGAGTATTTTGGACATTGAATTCTTTTTTTGATCGGTAGTTAGGTTCTAATGAATTTACGTACTGAAATACATACCAAACAATAAGCAATAACATTTGGTAAAAATCATATATAAAAGCAAGGAGAACCGCACAGGAAATTAAGAATAAAATAGTCATCCAATATAAGCTGTTTTTGAAGTTAGGAGACACATACAAGAACATAAAAGTGTATACTTCATAACTTATAATCTATGTGAAATACTTCATAACTTCATAATCTATGTAAAATACTTCATAACTTCATAATCTATGTAAAATACTTCATAACTTATAATCTATGTAAAATACTTCATAACTTCATAATCTATGTAAAATAGATTACATATATGTAGGTAATTCACATACTGTGTACATCAATATAAAAACTTACTAGCAAACTATTTGTAAATTCATGAATTGGGTTTATTGGCGAAAATAATTGGAAAGAGAGCATATATATTTTCGATTGGATTTTCATAATATTATCCAGTGCCACCTTAATCAATAAATTGATTTTTTTCAAATTTTGTATAAAATTTGCGACGCCAATGCATATACGTCTACTTCACTCGTAAATCAAAAGATACAATTTCATAAATATTTCCCAAATAGGCAGTGTTAAAGCAGGCCACAACGCAACAAAACCCAATTTCGAAAGCTCACAGAGAGAAGAGAGCGAGTTTCAGGTGGAAAATATTTTCTTTAGGCCTTTAAAAATGGCCTCAATTTGTGGCGAGTTTGTCGCAAAATTCCGCCCTTTGCGGGAACTGAAGCGGGTCCGTTTATACGAAGGCCTGAAGACGATATTAATCAGGGAGACAAATTATGGCATCAGCCACGTGTCTGGCCTCGACAAATCTGTGAAGAATTAATGTAATATAACAGATTAATGCATTACGAAAGCTGTAATAAGCGATGTCAGCCGGAAATTAATTACTGCCCTTCTCCGGCAGGATGGAAGAGATAAGGACAGCAATGCTGAGGATCCACGCCGCTCCAAAAGCTGGCTTTGTTTTCCTAAAAATTGAACACGGAAGCTGCAGGCGGGATGGGCTGGCTGGTCAGAGCTTGAACCCACTTTCGAAGCGGGAAATTAATTTATTTTGGAACGGTGTGGTGAAAAATATCTACAATATGAGAAGAAAAAAAAGCTACAGTATATTGATTACATTGTGACTGATGTTTATGTTTTACTCATAAAAGCCTTGGTCATAATGAAGAAGCAATGGTACATCATCAATATTAGTTTATGGAGTTTCCATAAAGTGTGGTACACAAGAAAACCAAGATGGCCGCGAATATCACAGGGACCGAGCATCGTCAGCGCTCGACTCGGCCCTCACAATCAATGGTCAATGGAGACCCAGCAATAGCAGTACACCGGCGACCATCTGGCGGCTCCTCAACTTTAGACCTCAGTGGTAATGACTCCGAAAACATTTCCCAGTCAATTAGAGCGAGAAGCCTAACATGAAAATTGTTTTAGCACGGTTGGGGTTCGGCCGCACGAGTGTGTACGTGTGTCTGTGGGGTGATACGGGCACAGGCTCAGGGCACAGAGGTAGAGGATTACCAAGGCTTCGAGCATGGGCATATGAACACGGGAACAAGGGGGGATTACTAGGGAAAAAGCAGGGACACATGAACGCATGATCGAACGTGGTGGATTACCATGGAGGGAGCAGGGTCACATGAACACATGATCAAAGGTGGTGGATTACCACGGATAGAGCAGGGGTACATGAACGCATGATC
>SDVV010045461.1:0-10064 GCA_016164225.1 Gammarus roeselii
CCAGACTCTCTCGGCAGCGGCAGCTGGGCATCGGAGGTAGACTCTACACACTCCCTCGCAATAGGCACACACACTCTCCACCACACGCTCGTCTTACGTGTGTTACATATCTTTGGCTGTTAATCACTTGTGTTTATACTCAGTATTCTATTGTTAGAATAACCTTTGCCTTGTCAACTACTACAAAAAGACAAATTTAAAACCAATGTGTCTTCATTCAACCTTGATTTGCCCAATTATTAAACTTGAAAAGACTGTAACATAACAAGTTTTTCAGTAATTGGCATTTGTAATTTCTCCATTATTGGAACAAATCTGTCAGAAAGGCAGTGATAATATTTAAAAAACACGATTGCAAGAATTCAGAAAGATCCTCTTTCTTTTCCTTGTCATCCATACTGTTTGTTCATGTGATAGCAGTCGGTGCGCACTAATTCCAGTTCCTAAATCCCCCCAGCTTTGTTGCTCCTCACTCGCAAGTGGTGCTGCTGGAGGAGGCTGCAAAGGTGTGAGACAAAGGTAAGAGGCAAGTAGCTACTGCAATTCAAGTGCCCTGGTCAGTAGCTACACCAGAACCTGATCCACCTTATTGTGAGGGAGAGTGCAATCCTATACACTACTAGGGAAAATAGTTAATTATTGAATTCAACTGTAATTACTGATGTGATGGTGAAGTGGTTGGTTACAGGGCAAACACCATACTGATTTTTTTCAGATGTTTGCAGTTGGAAATATGTGGATATGGTGCTTGCTGTGTTTTAGAAAATTTCTATGACCTTGTTTGTGATCAAGTGTCTGTAGGTCATAAGAGTCAATGCAGCCCTTTATTGTTCACTTATTGAGTATGCATCCGATGTATATAACAACAAATATATATTGTGTGGACTGCACGCTGCTTGAATCAATACTGAAAAGATGGGCCAGACACTTTGATGGACTTTCTGATATGGACTGTAGCCAGATTGCACAATTGGGCATGGGGTTGAACATCACGTGCATTTTCATCACTGAATATCATGGATCAAACCATCTGTATGCCTCAAAAACTGGGATTGACATATCTAGATCTTTGTGTGCGCTTGCAGAGTATGTTTGTAGAGTTACATGCTTTATCCTTGCCCCCTTGCAGGATACTGGCAAACATATATACAGGGGAGAATTAAAAGTGCGTGTGTGTGCGGACTGCAGAATAACATGTGCGTTGAGAGTGGGATGACCGGACATATACGTAAATGTCTTTCACAAACCAGGTGTCCTAAAAACATGTTGTAATGTCTATATGGCACTCTTTCTTTAGGTAGTTATATAAATCACAAGTAACAATCATTGTTTGTTAATATCAAAAAATGCCATCACTAACAACACAGTTCACATACCTCCCAAAATTTGGAACTTCCACTCCGCTGGCTGTTACATGAATGTTTCAACATACTCGTTTGCCAAAAGCGTGTGGCGTCGGTGTTTATTTTCATCTACTGCCAATATGCAGGAATGTTACATTGTTGTTCAAACCATGCTGGGAGTAATTTAGTATTGCAGTCTAGTTATTGTTATAATCAAACAAAACACTGATGCACTTCATTTTGACTATATTACCTGTTGTTTTGTGAATCACCATTTCTTCATTTCCATGTAAAAAAAATGCATTATCTTGGATTTTCTTCATTTTTCTGACAGCTGTCAATTCAGAGCAAGCTGTTAACAAATTACTTGTGCTCAAACAAGGTTGATGTGCTGTGATTAGGAATTTTATAGTCAGTCTGAATTTATAGTTTTGGAGGAAAATGTGTGCTTAAAATTGTAGCACAACAAATAGTTGGAAGATTTGTTTATGTGCAATGTTCTGTCTTTGTGAGCAATGTTTGGAAAGGTGTCTTCACATGCGCTTCATCTCAAGATTCCATGTACGCATCAAATATTTAATTTAAATTTTGTGTGCGCAGCCCGCCAAATTGTGCAAACTAGTAGTCATTTGAGGAGCATAAATTTTGTTTTCTGTTAATGGTCAACTTCTGATGGATGACATGATAAAATACCTAATTAAAAATAATTTTACATGATAAGTCAGAGAATTTGCTCGATGTATTTCCATTGGCTTCAAGTGTTGGCAAAAAGGGCCATTTCTGGAGTTGGCATTTCTTCCTTGCTCTTCTGATGTCTTTCAGTGTGAGATGTGTTGGTGGGTGGAATGGCTTGCTGTGCGCTGTGATAGTGCAGTTGGCAGAAATCACTCCCTATACGCAACTCAGCAAGCCCGTGCTGATCTGATGTATGATCAATTCATAAACTTTGTCAAGCATGATATTCAATACTTATGTACCGTTGACCAGCGTTCGTTCCCGCATTTTCCGCATACTTTGAAACAACTCTTAAAGTATGCGGCAGAGAAACTAGGTATTTACAGTGTGTGTAACTACTTTTGTGACCATGAAGTATAATTGAAATGCAATTTAAAAGTTTAGGAGTACCAATAGAAAGAGCATGCCTATATAAGTAGCTGTATATCAGTTGCTTAAAATAAAATGTTACGTAAAATATTATGTCGGACAGGTGTTTCTGATGCTTGTCTTTTGTTGCTGTCATACTTGACTATTGAAGCCAGTTTGAACAATTCAGCGGGCAGCGCAAGCAAACATAGCTAAGAAATATTTGATGTGCACGTGAAATCATGAGACGAAGAGCGTGTGAAGTCACCTTTCCAGAATGTTGCACGCGGAAACAGTACATTGCATGTGAACAAATCTTAAAACAATTTGTTCTGCTACAATTTTATGCATGCATTTTCCTCCATAGCATATCAATTCAAGCTGACACCCAAAATTCCTCTAATCACTGCACATCACCATCATTGAAGAACCAGTAGCTAATTTATTTGACCAGACAGGCCAGATTGATGATTGTCAGCTGTTGATTAGAGAAACAAACATAAACCAATGTTGCATATTTAGGCGGTAGACAAGAAATTTGTGATATATATACAAAACAACGTGTAATATTAGTCAAGATGAAGTGCATCAGTGTTTAGTATGAATGCAGCAATAGCTCAACTGTAATATTAAATTACTGCCTGCATGGTTTGAGCAACAATCTAACATAGGCAACTGCATTTTGACATTAGATGAAAACTAACACTGATGTCACACACGTTTGGTAAGCAAGTTTGCTGCAACATTCATGGAGAGAACAGAGTGGAAATGCAAAATTACACATTACCAACGTCAGTCGTGTAGTCGGAAGACATGAATGATGTTGTTAGTGATGGCAATATATAATAAGAACTGAAAATGATTGTTAATTATGATTTGTATCACACCAAAGGAAAGAGTATCATCTATACGTTACATTCCGTTTATTAGGACGCCTGGTTGGTGAAAGACGTTTACGTCTATGCGCGGTCATCTTAAACTCTACACAAATTAATTATGAAATCCATTACACAGCGTACACACCTCAAGCTCTCCGCTGTGTAAATATTTGCCAGTATCTTGGTAAAGTAGCACACGTAACTGAACAAATATACTCTGCGAGCGTACGCGAAGGTCTAGATGTGCCAGTCTAAGCTTCTGAGGCGCACGGCTGGTTTGGTTCTTAATATTCAGCAATGAAAACGCACGTTATGTTCTCAACCCCGTGCCCAATTGTGCAATCTGGTATTTGAAGGGATTTTTTTTTGCTGATCTCATTGAGGGAACAAAGTTTTTCTCCAATAATTGCAAACAAACCTCAATGGAAGTAATTTCTCTAAATCCTGAACTAATTATGACCTTAAGATATCAGTAAATGAGCCAATATTACAAAAAAAACTATCTTTGTAATAACATGATACAACAAGTAAAAAATTTATTTCTTCAATTCTAAAGCAAAACTAGTTGCATTAACATAAATACAAGGCATGCTAGGTCCAGATTGCACAATTGGGCACGGGGTAGAGAACATTACGTGCGTTTTCATTGCAGAATATTAAGAACCGAACCAGCCGTGCGCCTCAAAAGCTGAGATCAGCATATCTAGACCTCTGCGTGCGCTTGCAGAGTATGTTTGTAGAGTCACGTGCGCCACTGTCAGAGACACTGACAAATATATACAAAACGGAGAGCTAGAGGTGCGAGATGCCGCGAAACAGACTGCAGAATTACATGTGAGTAGAGTTTGAGATGACCGCACATAGACGCAAACGTCTTTTACCAACCAGACGTCATACTAAACAGAATGTAACATTTAGATGATACTCTTTCATATGGTAGATATAAATTATAATTAACAATATACCTGTCAGTTCTTATTAGAAATTGCCATTACTAACAATGCCTAATTTTGCTCTTCCACTCCGCTGTCTTTTCCATGAATGTTGCAGCAAACTTGCTTACATAATGTGTGTGACGTCGGTGAACGTTTTCATCTATTGTCAATATGCGGCAATGTTAAATTGTCGTTCAAACCATGCAGGGCGTAATTAAATATTACAGTTTAGCAATTGTTGCATTCATACCAAACGCTGAAGCGCTTTGTCGTGACTGATATTGCCTGTTGTATTGTGAAGTGTAAAATTTTTATTCTCCCGCCAAAAAAAAAAGATTTTTTTTTTGTTTCTCTCAGTAACTGATGACAATCCGGACTGTTCGGTCACAGAGATTAGTAGTTCTTCAATGATGGTGATTCACAGTGGTTAGGAATCTTGGTGTCAGCTTGAATTAATATTCTATGGAGGAAAATGTGTGCATGAAATTTTAGCACAGCAAATATTTTTGAAAATTGTTCACGTGCGATGTACTGTCCCCGCGTGCGATATTTTGAAAGGTGTCTTCACGTGCGCTTCATCTCAAGATTTCACGTGCGCATCACATTTTTCTCATCAATGTTTGCGTGCGCTGCCTGCCAAGTTGTGCAAACTGGTGCTAGGTAAGGTATTGTTATCTTGATATGAAAATACCTATAATTAAAAAAAATCATTCCTGGGTAGTAAAACACAAGTCAACACTTAGGCTAGACTTGACACCATGTGTTATAAACATCGGGTTGATATAAAAATAGTTATGCATTTTGAAATTAGCTGTGGTGTCATAATTTTGGCTCATTTACTTCCAGATGTCATTATATGAGTGGATAATTTTATTTAATTATTCTTCATTGGAGAAAAACAAAGATATTTATCAACAAAATAGGTGCGTGGAATCACCCCCGATCATTTCTTCACCTGGGGTGATTTCCTGCAGTTGTAAATTTGCATATATCTACAGAAGTTTACATTTCTTTCAAAAATCCTTCTTACCCAACAAACTACAACATATTCCCACTATCGCAAACAAATTTGGTTCTAATCCAATGGAAACTCTAGCCACAGCATCAAAGTTTGTCGAATGTCAATTTTTTTGAACCAAAATTATCAGGGACCTGAAAACACGTTTTCACTTTGGCAATTTTTCATAAATTCTGTGCATATATAAAATTTCTACAAGTAGCTGATGCTTACTAACAAAGACCTGCCCTTTCAAGTCCTGTAGTCAAATAGTGACAATTCGGACATTTTGGTGCCCAAAAGGGAGTGCAGGGAGTCAGTCACCCAGTGTTGCCAACTGGGGGAATCACCCCGGTCAATGCTAATAATGCATTTGTGCATACATACATTTGCTGCGTGGAAAGTTACCTAAAACCCAAATTTTCCACACACTTGTTTTGCCTTGCTAACACGATTCTTGAGTGCTGTGGCATTTGTGCCTTCTGTCCTGCTCTGCTATGACAGAAATGAGGCCACCTAAGTGAGAACCTAAATAAGTTGCCTTCAGAGGCCTAGATGCAGAACAGCCATAGCCAGACATGCCCGATGACCCAACAGGTGATTCAACTCATTTTGCTTACTACCAGACAGTACCAGACACTTTCAGGCCCTGCAAAGTATTTCAGCTTTGTTCAGAGTCCCTGCAATTTAACTGCTCCATACTCATAGAGTAAGTCCTTCTACCACTTAGGTCCAGCCCTCCACCCCCTGATTTTCTTTGTACCAGTGCAGTGTAAGTTCTTTTTAATCCCTGCTTTGGACCGATACGTTTCTTTACTTCTTGGAGGATGTTTTTCCTGTTTCCCAGCATTAGTGCTATCATTTTTCTTGGCTCGTCCAAATTCTCCCACCCAACCTATTTTCCAATGTTTGGAAGAGGGCCTTGCATTACCCCCCTCTCAGAAGGTACACTTAAGGTGAGTTAAGCAGGAAGTGCTATGCGCAGCTGTCTTCCTTGCATCCGAGTTATGGACCTCCCCCAAAAAAAAAAATCCAATCTGTCTCCCACCCCATTCTATTATTGGTAAGTTCTTGTTTTGACTTCAGGCTACCCATTTTTGCCTTGAAAAATGAAAAGCCAGGATGCCATCAAAAGGCATCAATGTATTATCATATGCCTCTGCTGTTGCAGGCCATTGTTTCTGCTGATCCCCTTCCACACTTTGTTTTCACTATGTCACACCATCTAATTAATAATGCCTTCCCTCCTAAGTTTGGGGTACTGAGGCATTTTGCTTCTGTTCTTCAGGTTAACATGCCTCACCTCATACTTCAAAATTGTGTTGCTTCATTAAATTCATTTGGGGGTTGAAAAGGCAATACAACAAAGTTCCTCAGCATTACCACAAATGAGTTCATTTTTCTGACCCACAAAATTACAGGTTCATCAAACTGATGTACAGGTGAACTGGAAACACCTAAGATGTGACATGTTCACTGTGCAATTCCATAGTGTCTGAATGAATGATTCCCATACTTTCAAGCCTAAATGCTCTTATGGAGGTGTTATTGATATTATATACACCATTCTTACTTTAATTTTGTATAATGTAATGATAAGCATGGTAAATTGTTTGCACTTGCATGAACGTTATCAATTTCATGACCTGCCCGTGAGACCTCATACACTGAACTAAGAAACCGCACCGCAAAAAGCCTGGGGACAGGGTCACTGCTCAAAATGATCATCCCTATCAGGCTATTCACAACCCAATATTTTTGGACTTATCTGATTGGATTCCAATCCCTTGTGTTGTCTCACATTTTCTGACTATCCTCTTGCTACCTCAAGTATGCCATTTTGCCTATTCCATTTGTATGCACTCTTTACTTAGCCTACAAACTCTATACTATTACTTCCAATTGCGATCTACAGTTTGGCTATGCTACAATCATCCAGTCATCAAAAAACTCTTCTTTCTATAGAGGGGTAGGTTCCAGTTCCACTGTGTTGACAGCATGAAATATTCGTGGTTGTTGTTGTTGCAGTAGTAGCCCATAGGGTTGACATACTACTGTGATGTACTCTATACATGGAAGCTACAGCTACATCACAGGTGGAAGAAGGTTGAGTGAGTTGGTAGTACAAAAAAAAATTACCTGAATCATACAAATTTACAGCTTTACATCAAAGAGGGATGAGAGGAGAGGCAGATACCTATGGATAAAACAAAAAAACTTGAATCTAGAAAATTACCCAACTCGTTATAAAATCATTGAAAATTTGAATTGGGGTATCCTGAAAGAAAAGCAAAAAATAAAAGAGGATATGGGGCATGATCCGAAGGATAATCAAGTGAGATGCAAACCAAGCTTTAAAAAAATAAAGAAAAGGGGATCAAAAGATCTTCCACGAACTAGAAAAGCTATTGTTATTGTAGAAAAGCGCTTTGAGGAGCTCTCACAAGCTTATGAACATCAAAATGTGCTATGTGATACAGACGATAAACGTTTTATAAATTAAAGAAGCACTAGAAAAACGTTCTTTAAGCAATCCAAGCGTATAAAAAGGGTGATTAACTCAATTCGAGTTGTAGGTACATTTCATAACGCACTATGGAGTATAGCTGATGAGCCGCGCCATTGACTTACATATACGAAATCATTTCGGATACCATGGTGGTTATGGTGGTGCAGTTAGATACCAAGGGGTAGTCAATATGTAATTAATAACACGTACGTTTGCCCCGCGGGCTAGAACAATTTACTACAGCACAGAACAATACGTACGATTGCCTTGCAGGTTAGGAACACGTACTTATGTATGTCCTGCAGGGCTAGAAATACATGCAATATTACGGCACGGATTCAGTGCACCAAGCTGGACAGCACAGTATACATTTTTATTTCGTTCTATACTCGTCATTGTATCGACATGAATGAAAGAAATTATAGATGTGAACGGTGTTCTCGGAGAAGAGCAAAATGGGTATCGGAAAGACGGGAGAGGAGAGGACAACATGTTTGTGGTCATTGAAATGATGTAACATATGGAAAAGGATGGGAAGAAAGGATGCATGGCATTCCTGGATATTGAGAAAGCCTACGATAGAGTAAATAGGACCATCCTGTGTGACATTCTGACTTGTATAGCGATGAGTAAGAAAATAGTCAATATCATTACGAGCATGTATGAAAGCACACGGGCGGTATACAAACTCGGAGAGCTAGAGACTGGATGGGTGTAAGAAGCATAAGAGAAGTGAGACAGGCTGTGAGAATCAAGAGGGCTGGCCTAGGTATACGTGTTGGAAATTAACGATTAAGCTGTCTGCTGTATACAGATGATATTGTCACTATGAACAAGAGTAAAGACGAGCTACAAAGAATGCTGTATGTGGTGAGTGGATATGGAAAGGACTTTCAGTTTTGGTTAATTGGTGAGAAAAGCCAAGTTGTTGTAGTAAACGGAGAAGAGGGAGATGAGCTAAAATGGCAACTGGAAGATGTTGATTTTGGGTGCACAACAGAATACAAGTACCTTGGGTGCTGGATGACTGAGAGTGGGTGCAATAAGGCAAAGACAGAAATAATGTTCAGGGCACAACAGTGGTGAGGTAGACTTGGCAGTGTAGCACGCTTCAGAGCAAACAGGTATGAATGCTTGAGAGGGTTATGGAAGAACATGGCTGTGCCTGGTATTATGTATGGAATGAATGTCATGAGATGGACAGAGACTGAACTGGCAAAACTAGATGGGACACAAAATAAGGTCGGACAAATGACTCTAAAAGCAAACAGATGGGTTGGCGTGGAAGCAATCAGAGGTGAGATGGGATAGAGTCTGTTTGGAGAACGAGTAACGAAATCAGTACTGGCATATAAAGTGAGACTATATAGGATTTGAGAGGCAAAGTGGCCAAAGAAGGTTCACAAGTGGAACAGTAGGTAGAGCAAGTGGGAAAAGGACAATAAGCAGAGAGCCAGAAAGTGTGGGTACCAGTGTATAAGACCGCAAGATGTAGAAGCGCATGGGGATGTCTGGAGAAGGGTAAACGAACGTTGTGAAGGGTCCGAATGGAGTGCGGAAAAATGGAAGAAAAAGATTGACATCAGAGTGAAACAGATTAGGCTGGAAAAATAGCATGCTGGAATGCATGGAAAATGAACGCTCACATGGTATAAAAATAAGCCAAAACCAAGGAATGAGAGATAGAATGATGGTAGCAGAGAGGGCCAGCTGTTGTTCAAAGCACGGACCCAATCTCTGGAGGTAAATGCACGAACGCACAGGGGGCAGAAAATGGCACTAGGGTATGCATGCAATGTGAGTCAGAAGTAGATGAAACAGTAGAACACTTGGTACGGGTATGCCCAAATAATGCAGAGGAGAGAGCTGAGATGATGAATTTGGTGCATGCAGCAATTAACCCAAATGAGTGGAATGAACTTATGCAAGAAAAGGACTGTAAGGGTTTGCAAGCCAAGTCCTGCATTGCTCTCCCCCACGTTAAATTATGTATGTATAGATATACAGCCTTTAGTACTAAATTATAAACTGTACAATGTAACATTAAGGTATCATACATATTTAAGTTATTGTATTAACCTCCACTAAAATGTGCCACAGATGCAGTATTCCCTCTGATGGCGGGATTCCCTCAGTAGTGGCAGTGCCAAAATTGTGTGGCGCCAAACAACCCTGGAGCGCAGCCAATAAAATCGTGTGGCGCCAACAACCGCCGGAAGGCGCAGCCAATCAGCAGCTGGAAGCTGCACGTAAGAGCCCCAAAAGGTTGAGCCCAGGAATAAAGGAAAGTGATATCAACAATAAAACTATCAAATGGAG
>SDVV010045462.1:0-10064 GCA_016164225.1 Gammarus roeselii
CCCTCGCAGCGCTGGAAAACCCATTCACAGAAAAACGTTTATGTGAGATGCTTGAGTTGAACAATTAACCATTGCAGTCCGCGGATTGCTGGCGCAGGGGGCGAGGGTCGCGTCGAGGCTGGTTGAGGTGCGTCGAGATCAGTCGAAACATGTTGAGGCGAGTCGAATTGGGCGCGACAAGCCGAAACTGGCCGAAATGATTAGAGACAAACCGAGATGAGCTGAGGCGAGGGGTCTCGGGGGAATCGGGGAGCTCGGGAAGACTCGGGGGACATGAGTCACCCTCCGGGATTCATCGGGCTCTTTTGCGACCCAAGGGACCAGTTCCCCGCCCCCCCCCCCGCCCTATCCCCTTGAACAATCAGAGCGAAATCAATAATCTAAGCAGTTTTTCTGCCCATGACGAACCTGCTCTTACTTTCTTTTTCACGATCAACAATATTAAAACGCCGGAGTATTGGTGCGGGAGTTCGTGTTTCTGACTTTGTGAGTGGTTATCTTTTCTTCAGTCTGTGCTCGCTCGCGCGTGCACGGACCATATGCAGTTTCTGGGGTTGACCTGGACTGCGTAGCTATAAAACCTTGTGACGCGTTGTGGTTGGAGTCTATCTAATCCGTGAAGCCATAGACCTTGTACCAATTTCGACGATCCTGGCTGTGCGGAGTTCTGGGTGGTTGGAGGCGGGAATTCGTTTTGTCTGAGTCTTTATCTTGCCTGAATAAATAAATAGTACAAAAAATAAAATAGACCGCGAAGCTGTGAGCATTGTGTTGCGTTGCTGCCGGAACCGACTTTTTTCGTGTGGCCGTGAACCTTGTACCGATTTCGACGATGCTATTTGAGCGCACTGGCGTATGGACATGAAACTTATGAGGTTCTTAGGGGTTGGAGGCGAGGATTCGTTTCATTTCATCTAAGTATTTATCTTACCTAAATGAATAGACTGTATTTAAACAACTAAACCTCGTAGCTGTAAATGTTGTTGCGTTGCTGTCGGAGCTTGTGGTGCCCGTTTAGCCGCTGACCTTGTACTAATCTAGACGATGCTACCTGTACGCACTAGGGTGCGTACATATCACTTTGTTCTAAAGGATTGGAAGCGGAGATCCTTTTCGAGTAAGCGTTTTTTCTTTTGCGCACTAGCGTGCCTCTGACACTGCTAAAATTTTCACATTTTTTCTAACGTTGGAAACGTTGCTTCGTTTATTCCTCGCACACTTGGGCGTGCGAGCCTGCATGAAATCAATAATCATCGAGCCCTACGGGGGAGCCTATTATGACTCACGTTGAGGCTCTGGTGGAAATAAGCCTCAAATAAAAATCAAACAAACCTTACTCCCTCGACGAACTACAGTGCGCTATAGACCATATACGTGAAACTTCACTTGGTCCAGACCGGGTGCACATCAACATGATCAAGAATCTCCCAGAGGGCGCCCGTGAGCGCTTACTAAAAGTGTTCAACACTCTGTAATCAAACTCATTTTTTCCCGATTAATGGCGTGAACCTGTAATTATCCCAATACCCAAACCCGGGAAATTCCACAGTGACCCACGTAACTATCGCCCCATTGCCCTTACCAGCGTTCTTTGTAAGACTTTGGAAAGAATGATTAACTCACGTCTTGTAGACTACCTTGAGATGCACTCAGGCCTCTACAACATCGAGTGCAGCGGCAACAAGCGCCACTCCACGACTGACCACCTTGTACGACTGGAATCAGACATTAGACGGGCTTTTGTCCGAGGGGAACACATGGTTTCCATATTCTTCGACGTTGAAACAGCATACGACGCTACTTGGGAATACTGAATCATGTAGGATCTCCACCGTAAAGGCCTGAGAGGACACCTACCACGTTTTATCCATAAATTTCTGCAAAACCGTACCTTCAGGGTCAAAGTCGGAGACACCCTGTCACCATCCTATCCGCAAGGAATGGGCGTCCCAAAGGAAGTGTCCTCAGAGTCACTCTTTTTATACTCGAAATTGACCAGATAGCAGACATTCTCCCGCGTGACGGAAGATTGCTTTCATCACTATACGTGGACGACTTACAGATGGGCTACATGCTCCCTAGCTTTATAACAATTCAACAGGAACTCTAGAACTGTCTAAACCTTGTCGGGAACTGGGCCTCCTTAAACGGATTCCGATTCTCGCCCTCCAAAACGAAAAGCATGTACTTTACTCATGTGCCCGGCTTACACCTAAAAACAGCCCTAACGCTGAACAACACTCCGCTAGTATACGAGCAATCAATGAAATTCCTCGGTCCTGTGTGGGACCCTAAACTCACATTGCGACCTCATATTACAACCCTGGAGACTAGCTGCAAAAAGGCAACCGGACTTATCCTCTCTGTAACTTTCTTGAAATTCGGAGCCAATATGGACACCGGCATGACGTTATTCAGAACAATAATACGCTCGCACATTGACTATGGAGCAATTGTTTACGGTTCAGCAGCCAAAACCCCCTTGAACCTCTCTCCATCATCGTAGATAACGCCCTGCGTATAACAACCGGTGCGTTCCGTTCCACACCCATCGAATCCCTGAAAGTACATGCTAACGAGCTTCCACTTCCGCTCGGAGAGACAAACTCTCACTACAGTACTATTTCAAGACAAGGAGCTACAGCAATAGCCCAGCACTCTGTGACGTCACCAACATTCTTGATAAACGCCTCTCTGAGGCTAAGAAGAACATATGCCCACCCTTTTCTCTACGTGTGGACAACTTACTGACCTCACTGAACATCAGTCGCAAAGCAATCAAGCCTTCATTCTCCTATCGAATTCATCAAATCAACACACCAACGTGGATGACCACTGGTCAACCTAGATTTGCAAACGTACCCCAAAGCAACAACCCCAACCAACACGTACCGCCGAGAATTCTCGCGACTTCTTGATGAACAGTACTCTGAGCATCGCCATATATACACTGACTGCTCCATAACATCGGACGGAGTGGGAGCTGCCGCCGTAGGCGAAGGAACCTCGCGTTCGGCCATCCTACCCCAAGAGGTCTGCATTTTCTGCAGAGCTGCACGCACTCGAATTGGCCATCTCCATTACATAAAGTGACCGCCTCCCCAAATATGTTATATTTTCAGAGAGTCTGAATGTTCTCACCCTGCTGAAAACCCTGCACTTTGATCACCCTGCCCTTATAAAAGTGCAACACGACCTATTCACGATGTCCGAGACGGGCCAAACAGTCGAGTTCTGCTAGATCCCTGGCCACGTGGGAATAAACGGGTGTCTACCTACCAAGAACAATTCATCTTCATAAATTACCGAGACTGGTTCCCAGTCATCAACTCACGTATAACATTAGGATGAAACGACTATAGGCAACAGAGTGGAAAAAAAGCTAGCAGTTAAGCCATCCGTGGGAGAGTGGGACGCAAAGGTTTTCTAATATGGGAAACCAAGTGTTCATTAACTGTTTATGCACGGGACACGCGTGGATACCCACAATCACCTAATGGACGTAGACATGGGACCGGACGCACCACCATGCCCCTGCTGCCACCTAGTGGCAATCAGTGTGAAACACTTACTTATGGATTGTGATGTACTCGCAGCAGTCCAACTAGCCTTCTTGAGCCCCCACTGCAACCTACAACGCCTGCTCACAGAAACAGAACACCGAAAAAACTGATCGCTTTCGGAAAACACACTGGACTATATGCAGTCGTGTGAAATGAACGAGGTTTGAATCATTTTTGATCTTGAACTCGCTTTCCACACTGCGTATTAATTGTGAACTTCAACTTAACTTCGTGCACGAAGTTGTGCAGAATCAACGAATCATCGTGCCCTACTGGTGAGCACTCAGTGACTACACGTTCGAGCTCTGATGGAAAACAGAAGAAATTTCTACTTCTACTACTATACGTGTACGATCTACAAATAAGCTACAGGCACCTAAGCCTTCTGACGATTCAACATGAACTCCAGAAATGTCTAAGCCTAGTCGGAAACTGGGCGTCCTTAAACAGATTCCGATTCGCGCCTTCTAAAACTAAAAGCATGCATTTTACCCTTGTACCCGGCTTACATCTGAAACCAGGCCTAATGCTGCATAACACACCTCTAGTGTACGAAGAACCTATAAAGTGTCTGGGCCTCGTGTGGGACCCTAAACTCACATGTCGACCTCACATTGCAGCTCTGGTGACTTGCTGTAAACAGGGCAACATGACCTATACTATCGGCAACATTGCTGAAATTCGATGCTGACATGGACACCGACATGATGTTGTTCATAGCAATAATATGCTCGCGCATTGACTACGGAGCCGTTGTTTACAGATCAGCCGCCAAAACAACTCTCGATTCACTCTCGATCATCGTCAACAATGCCTTGAGTATCACAACCGGCGCGTTCCGCTCCACTCCCATCGAGTCCCTCAACGTGCTAGCTAACGGGCTTCCACAACCGCTCCGGCGAGACAAACTCTCGCTACAATACTATTTCAAGACTGGAAGCCTTATCAACAACCCAGCGCTCGGTGACGTCACCAACATCTCCGAAAAACGTCTATTTGAGGCAAAGAAGAATATATGCCCCCCTTTTTCAATACGCGTGGACAACCAACTAACCTCGCTCAACATCAATCGCAAGGCTATCAAGCCTTCATTCTCCTATCGAATTTTTCAAATCAATACACCAACGTGGATGATCAGCTCACCGCTGGTCAATCTAGAATTGCAAGTGTACACTAATGAAACTACTCTAACAAACACGTGCCGCCGAGAATTTTCAAGACTACTTGAGGAGCAATACTCGGAGCACCGCCATATCCACAAACGGCTCCAACAGCGGACGAAGTGGGAGCCGCGGCCCTGTGCGAGGAGACCACACGTTGGACAACCCTACCCCGGGAGGCCTTTGTATTCTCTGCAGAGCTGTACGCATTCGAACTAGCGATCTGTAGTGCCAAAACTGGCGACCTCCCTAATGCCGTCGTATTTTCGGACAGTCTGAGCGCTCCCACTCAGATGAAAAATCTGCACTATGAACACCATGCACTTCATAAAATGCAGCACGACCTATTCACAATGTCCGGAATGGTCAGGCGATTGAATTCTGCTGGATCCCTGGGCACGTAGGAATAAGAGGCAACGAGTGCGCAGATTCCCTTGCTAAACAGGCGTCTTCCCACCAATAGCAATTTATTTCCACACATTATCGAGACTGGTTTCTAATCATCCATTCGCGTATAACATCTCGATGGAACCACTCGTGGCAACAGAGTGGACACAAAATGCTTGCAGTTAAACCATCCGTATGAGAATGGAATACCAAGTTTTCCAATAGAAGAGACCAAGTGTTCATCAACCGTTTGTGCACGTTTGTAACTCACAACCATCTGATGGATGTAGACATGGGACCGGATGCGCCACCATGTCCCTGTTGCCACCAGGTGGCAATCAGTGTGAAACCCTTACTTATGGACTGTAATGCTCTCACAGTAGCCCGACGAGCCTTCATAAGCCCCCCGTGCAACCTGCAGCGCCTGCTCACAGAAACGGCCTACAGGAGAAAAAAAATCTGTTACGGAAAACACCCCGGACTTTATGACTGTTTAAAACTACTCGTGACTAAATCTTCCCCGTTCCTGAGCTCCCTACCCTGCTGATTCCCCAAGTTGAAGTTTGAATTCGACCGCGCGCACATGCAACCCAACAGAACTCACGGATCTGCAAGCCCTACTTGGGGGCCAGCAGTAATTTCGCGTTGAGGCTCCGGTGAAACACAGATGCAACTTCTACTACTACTATCATAAACGAATGTTTACCTCTATTGTCCAGTGTCAAATGATGTGGTCAGATCGGAATGTTGAGAAATTGTGTTCTACGCAATACACCACATAATCTTTGTTTAACTGTGTTGCTCACTGTTAAAATACGTTTATATTGTTTATTCGCTTCCTTTATAAACTGGTGAAAGCTATATCTGGCCAGTGCATTGGACGCAGCAACAAACCTGCTCAGGGCATTGAACGAAGAAACAAACCTGGACAGTGCATTGAACAAACAAACCTGCTCAGGGCATTGGACTCCCCAACAAACCTGGTTAAAACATTGAACGTAGCAACAAACCTGGTCAAAGCATTGAACGTAGCAACAAACCTGGTCAAAGCATTGAACGTAGCAACGAACCTGGTCAAAGCATTGAACGTAGCAACGAACCTGGTCAAAGCATTGCACGTAGCAACGAACCTGGTCAAAGCATTGAACGTAGCAACAAACCTGGTCAAAGCATTGAACGTAGCAACAAACCTGGTCAAAGCATTGAACGTAGCAACAAACCTGGTCAAAGCATTGAACGTAGGAACAAACCTGGTCAAAGCATTGAATGTAGAAACAAACTTGGTGAGTGCACTGAACGAAGCATCAAACCTGCTCAGGTCACTGAACGAAGCCACAAACCTGCTCAGTGTATCGAACAAAGCAACAAGCTTGCTCAGGGTATTGAACGTAGCAACAAACCTGGTCATTGCATTGAACGGATCAACAAACCTCGGTAAGTTTGTTCAATGCACTGAACCTGGCCTGTTCAGTGCAGTGACCAAAAGAACCTGCTCAGGGAATTGGATGCAGCAACAAAAATGATCGGTGCATTGAGCGTCGCAACAAACTTGGTCGGTGCATTGAACGTTCAAGCGATCCAGGTAAGGGCATTAAACGCGTCAGCAAACCAGGTCTGTGGATTGAACGTAGCCACAAACCTGGTCACTGCATTGAACGTAGCAATAATCCTGCTAAGTGCATTGGACGAAGCAAGAAACCTGGTAAAAGCATTGAACGTAGCAAAAAGCCTGGTAAGTGCATTGAACGAAGCAACAAACCTGCTCAGGTCATTGAACGAAGCAGTAAGCCTGCTCAAGGCAGTTCACATACCAACAAACCTGGTCAGTGCATTGAACATTGCAATAAACCTGCTCAGGTCACTGAACAAAGCAGCAAGCTTGCTCAGGGCAGTGCACATGCCAACAAACCTGGTCAGAGCATTGAAAGAAGCCACAAACCTGCTCAATGTATCGAACGATGCAACAAACCTGCTCAGGGTATTAAACGTAGCAACAAACCTGGTCAGTGCATTGGATGAAGCAACAAACCTGGTAAGTGCATTGAACGGAGCAACAAACCTGGTTTGTGCATTGAGCGAAGCAACAAACCTGCTCAGGGCATTGAGTGAAGGAACTAACATGCTCAGGGCATTGAACGTAGTAACAAGCCTGGTCAATGCATTGAACAAAGCAACAAGCCTGATGAGTACATTGAACGAAGCAACAAGCCTGGTAAGTGCATTGGAAGGAGCAACAAACCTGATGAGTGCATTGAACGAAGCAACAAACCTGGTAAGGGCATTAAACGAAGCAACAAACCTGGTAAGTGCATTGAACGAAGCAACAAACCTGGTAAGTGCATTGAACGAAGCAACAAACCTGGTAAGTGCATTGAACGAAGCAACAAACCTGGTCAGTGCATTGAACAAAGCAACACACTTGGTCTACGCATTGAACAAAGCAACACACCTGGTCTGCGCATTGAACAAAGCAACACACCTGGTCTGCGCATTGAACAAAGCAACACACCTGGTCAGTGCATTGAACAAAGCAACACACTTGGTCAGTGCATTGAGCAAAGCAACACACCTTGTCTGCGCATTGAACAAAGCAACACACCTTGTCTGCGCATTGAACAAAGCAACACACCTGGTCTGCGCATTGAACAAAGCAACACACTTGGTCAGTGTATTGAGCAAAGCAACACACCTGGTCAGTGCATTGAACAAAGCAACACACTTGTTCTGCGCATTGAACAAAGCAACACACCTGGTCTGCGCATTGAACAAAGCAACACATCTGGTCTGCGCATTGAACAAAGCAACACACCTGGTCTACGCATTGAACAAAGTAACACACCTGGTCTGCGCATTGAACAAAGCAACACACTTGGTCAGTGCATTGAGCAAAGCAACACACTTGGTCTGCGCATTGAGCAAAGCAACACACCTGGTCTGCGCATTGAGCAAAGCAACACACCTGGTCTGCGCATTGAACAAAGCAACACACCTGGTCTGCGCATTGAATAAAGCAACACACCTGGTCTGCGCATTGAACAAAGCAACACACCTGGTCTGCGCATTGAACAAAGTAACACAACTGGTCAGTGCATTGAACGAACCAACAAAGTTCACGTATGCATTTCAAATGGTTCTAATGTGCATTTCAAATTTTATGGTCATAGATTGCTATATGCTATTTGTGATGCTTGCAACGTGAGTTATTATTAATCAATTTCCAATAACATTAACTTCGTTATTATTAACTACAAACCTACTTTTCAGGTTGTAGCTTCCAGCTGAATTTGTTTGAACACGAAAAGTCATTCCATTCAAAAGTATAGAAGCTACTCACGTTTCTTCTAGGGTTGATGCGCGTCAGTATCAGTACATTGGCCTTCGATGGTTGTGTGAGAAGCAAAACGCTCATAATGGATTTTTCACTTAACTTGTTGAACTAGTTGTTACGGGTACAAATAGGAACGCCTTTACATGAACACTAACATCGTCGAAAGAAGTATTATTTTATCGGCTGTTCATTTTCCTTTGAAATGGGCTTGGAATATGTTGAAAGCAAATGAAATATTCTAATAATTTTATCTATCGACCCTTTCTCGTCATGGCTCCTCGTCATCGCTTTCATTGCCTCTCATCTCCCGTCCTTACCTCCCGTCCTCGGTCAAAAAAGCCATTTCCCAGCAGCACATTATAGTCTTTGATTTATCATGTTGCATTTGTGATGAAGTCACCCTCCTCAGGCCTTTTGCCGTATCCGGGATACGTCTATTGTTTATCGTCATCAATATGCATTTTTTGGAGTTTCAGATTAACCCTCTTTTCATATTTTTCCTCTAATACGGGAGTTACCATCCTATTTTTGTCTCTCTAACAGTGAAGAGCTCGCCTGAACGATAGGCGGCCAGACAAACTGCAGACGATAGATAATTAAATTTTACCGGCTAGACGGACACAGGTGTACTCAGCCTCGAGGTTAATCTCTGTTTGATCAGCATTATGAACTCTTCGGTAAACTATAGGTTGTTCCTGAGACAATAGAAGATATCGTTAATTGCACTGGGAGCAATGATACTGCGAAAGGAAAATTGATTATGATAAGAAATATTTTATTCCGATTAGAGACTTGAGAGGGCTTATAACCTAATATACTGTAGGGAATTTTGTGCTAGATAACAATTGCTGTCGTTATTGTACATTATCGTGTCTCTGACTTACAAACTTAAAGTTGTATTACCAGTTATTTGCAAAAATACTATTGAGATATCACAGTTTTTAAATCTCAAATGGAGGAATTTTTAGTTTACTAAAATAACTTCTATTGCGAAAGGATTTGTTTTCCTTCGTCTGCATTTCATCAAGTCAAACCAATAACTTCCATTGCGAAAGGAAAATAATTTCTTTCATCTGCTTTTTACTAAGTTACACCACGGAACAGTTGCTGAGATGTTTCTTTTGATAACTGGTCCTAATTGTCCCTATGTCGGAGAGTCCCGTTTAAGCCGTAGACTTGGCACCGAGTGGCAATGGTGGCCAAAGGGCTTCGTCCCATTGAGTCGTGGCAAGACCTCTGGCTGAGGTTATGTGTGAGCAAACCATGAGCACTTGAAGCCGCAGCTGGTCCTGTGATGCTGTCCAGCCAGCTCGTGATGTCGTGAGCTGTCCGATGACACAATGGGTTTGGGCTCTTGTAGCAAAATGGGCTAATTAAATGATGAACACTATAGACCAACCATTCCAATTTTGGCACAGTCTGCTCAATATGATAACGTATTCTGCAGTTGACTACGATTAAAATTTGTACTAATAAACTAACAAGAAAAATTTAATAGAAAACAATGCAATGCGATGTAACATTGGATTCTTTTTCACGATACAAACAAGAATGACCAACGATAAGTGTATTGAAATTAGTCATTTTAGTTTTGTTCTACAGATGTACATCTCTCTCTCTCCATAT
>SDVV010045463.1:0-10064 GCA_016164225.1 Gammarus roeselii
ATCTTTCACCACTTCCTCCTTCCCGGTCTCTTCCTTTCTCACCCTCTTCACCTCTTTCCAGAACATCTTTTTGTTCTCCTCAAAATTCTGGCACAACCGTCTGCCCCACCTGGCATCAGCGTCCCTTTTGAACCAATCTCGATGGTACAGATACAGACACTAGGCCGAATTCCCAGAGATGGGTGGTGGCCGACAGCAAGGCGCATCAAACACCTTTACACGCTCACACAACATAGCCCTTTTGCGCTAAAGGGTCCGGCCGGAAACCTCACAACACACTCTGAGTCACGATTGCGGTCCGAGGTCCTTGTCAGCAGCAGGGCCCGACAGCGTGACTCGTTTACCCCTGACGCATCATGATGCCCGCTCACCCCTCCCCCACGGCCATCCCGTTTGTCAACGAGACGCCAAGGGCGGAAAAGCACATCAGGGCAGGGTCAAAACTCAAACATTCACAACCATTCTCCACTCACACCTATTCATTGCACACTCTCGCTACCTCCATATTGAAGTCTCTCCTTCCTAACGCCTGCTTCACACCATCTATCCACCCAAACTTCGATCTACCTCTAGGTCTAAGGCCACTCGCCTTCGCCTTTATCATATTTTTTACAGATCTCCCTTCATCCTTCCTCACTATGTGCCCGAACCCTCTCAGAAAACGAGAATCCACTCTGCTCTCCAACTTCCTTACCATCCCCGTTCTGATTCTAACCCCGTCGTTAGTGAACCTGTCTCTCAGCAACACTCCAGCCATGCTCCTCAAACATTTCGTATCAAAAACATTCAACCTTCTTCCCTCCTCTGCTTCCACCCTCCAAGTCTCAGCTCCGTACAGCACAGTTGGGACAACAACACTCTCGTACAACCCACTCTTTGCTTCCATTACCAACGTCCTGCAGCTCATTACACTTTCCAGTAGGCTCTCGATAGTGTATGCTGCTAAATTGTTCTTGATGGGTGAACGCCAGTTTAGCAAGGGAATCTGAGAGCTCGTTTCGCCTCATGCCCGGGATCCAACAGAATTCGACCGCTTGGCCAGATTCGGACAGTGTAAAGAGGTCGTGTTGTATTTCCCGTAGAACAAGGTGTGCATGATGAAGAAATTGAAGCCGAGTAAGGGCACTCAGACTGAGAATATGACGTATTTGGACAGGAGATTTTTTTAAAATAGACTTGGTTAATTCGATTGCTAACAGCTTTGCAGAGAAAACAGAAGCGCCATGTGAGATGTCGCGGAAACGGGAGATTGCCCACATGCAGCGCACGGGAGCAGCTCTCCCTCCGTGGAAGGTTTTGGATTTGTTCCTCGAAGTCTCAAAAATTTTCGGCAGTATGTATTAATTAGAGTAGTTGCTTAAGAGTATGTTTGAAAATCTGGGTGAACCGGCGGTGGGTTTATCATCCAAGTAGGTGTGCAGATTTGAAGAATTTGGTAAAAGAATGAAGAATTCATAGCCTTGTGAGTGATGTCTAGTGAGGTCAGCTTGTTGACCGGCAAATATTTAGTTTCGACGCAGAGTCGCTTATCAGAAGTGTTGGTGTTGTGGTTGGGGACCGGGTAGTTTTAGATGACTAAAATCAGAATCTATTTAAAGTTGTCCTTTCCGGAGGACCACTGTTATCTTTGCTCACTTTGAGTAGGACACATTTGCGACCTCTCCCTATATCTCAATATAAACAGTAGTGACCTGAGCATGCCGTGATTCGAAACAATTCCGGAATCTGAGGATGATTTGTCGATGCCTTGATGCAGCGCTGGCTGCTGGTTTGACGTTCGGTGCCAGAATGGCATTGACTCTAGTGCACTAGAAAGCCTTGATACCCTAATCTAATCTATTTAAGGAAGGCACGTACCGAACTTAGTTTCCCCATATGTTGAGTTCGTGTTGGGTTGTCAAAAGGGAAGAGTGCCTGTAGCTCATTTGTAAGTCGTCTATGTATCTTGAAGAAAGCAGGGAGAATGTCTGTTAGCTGGTCGATTTAAGGGATAAAAAATGACGCTAAAATACGCTCTCGTGAAAGACGTCTATTTTCTGGGAATAAGACGACAACAGTGTTGCCTATCTTGACGGAATGGTTAAGCAAATTGGTGGAGAGGCGTAGTAGGAGGCCTCTCAAGTCATTGTGGTGAAGATCTTTCATGATACCATATTTCCAGGTAGTGTAATTTGCTTTTCAACGTCGGAAAAAATAGAAACCACATGTTCCTTTCTTTGTTCACCAAAGGGGGAGTGTAACCACTAACTGAAAGAAACGAGGGAGGGAAGGTGGAGCGATTTTAATTTGCACGCATAGTGCAGCGAAGATTTATGTACACACAGGGAGAACTGAAATATGGTGGTTGACGAGGACGCCACAGAAAGGCGGGTCAACTTAAGATACCCCAAGGTATATCTCTTTTGAAGTGTTTGTTGCTCTCGCTCAAGAGAGATGATGGCCGATTTTTTTGAATTTGGAAACTTTAAGGAGATTATGATTCGACCCGGGTCGTTATTCGGCTTCGAGCGGTGGATGACTCTTATATTAAAATACCTCTAATACCATGAAGACTTGGTATCTTTTCATCTTTAGACACGAAGAATATTCAGTGTTTTGCTTATTTGTTACGGTACTGCCTCAACGTAAAAGCTGCATATAATCGGCATTGACAAAGACTTCACTTGTTAAGCTCCTGACCAATCGCAACGATTGTTTGTGCTCAGACCAGTCTTCTCAACTTGAGGAGCAGTGATTAAGGGTTGTGACGTATTCAAGTAGCTAATGCTGAGATACAGCACTGCAAGATCGTAGATGGCTGGCGTACTCACCGCGAACACCGGAACCTTGACGATCACCTCCCTCACTTGAGGCTGCACTTGGACCAGGGGAACAGAGAGAATCGAGGGTGGCGAAACCCCGTCCACCCTCGCTTGGACAGGGCTTCCCCCATCGACCACATCCTTCATCTTCTCCAACATCTGATACGAGTTTTGAAAGAGACTTTGCACAAGCTCGTGTGGCTGTTGTTGTTGTTGTTGTTGCTGCTGCTGTGCATGCAAGTGCTGTAGTTGCATCAACAGTGTCGGTTGTTGTTTGGTCAGCAATCTCGGTTGCCCGTTCGCCTGAGGTTGAAACATCTTTGCGGGAGAGTTGCGCTGTCCCTGCTGCAGTTGGACGAACGAGCTGGTCAGGTTTGCGGCTAAGATGGCCCCTGGAAGAGGGTCAAGATATCAGACGACATGACGTGCAGAAACATTAGTGGATACAAAGCTAAAGTTACAGATACAGACACTAGGCCGCATCCTCCAGAAAGGGGGGTAGCCGACGGCAAGGCGCACCTAACACTCTCATACGCTCAAACTCACACAATTTAGCCCTTATGTGCTAAAAGGTCTGGCCAGTAACCCCCCCAACATACACTCCGGGTAACGAGTGCAGTCCGAGGATCCGTTGTCAGCAGCAAGGCCCGACAGTTTTCACTGGTTTACCCCCGCCGCGTCATAATGACCGGGTAGCTCCCACCCACGACCATCCCGACAACGGGATGCCAAGGACAGGAAAGCACATCAGAGCACACTCACGCCCATTCATTGCACGCTCTCTCGCTACTTCCACATTCATGTCTCTCCTTCCTAACGCATGCTTCACACCATCCATCCAACCCAAACTTAAGCCTACCTCTAGGCCTGCAACCACTCGCCTCCGCATTCATCATCCTTTTCACCAATCTCCCTTCATCCATCCTCTCCATGTGCCCGAACCATCTCAGTACACGCGAATCCACTCTGTCCTCCAACTTCTTCACAATCTCTGTTCTGATTCGAACCACGTCGTTGGTGATCCGGTCTCTCAGCGTTACTCCAGCTATGCTCCTCAAACATGCCATCTCGAAAACATTCAACCTTCTTCTCTCCTCTGCTCTCACCCCTCATGTCTCAGCTCCGTAGAGCACAGTTGAGACAGCAACACCCTCATGGAGCCCTCTCTTTGCTTCCATCCCCCACGTCCTACCGCTCATTACACTCTTCAGTGCACAAAACACTTTACACCCCTCCTTCACTCGCGCCTCCACTTCAGTTTCCACTAGTTCAGTTATCTCCAAATGGGAGCCCAGATACTTGAAACATTGAACTTCCTCCAAGAGCTCTCCATTTAGGGGGACACTAATTTCGCTCGCATCGACAGTCCTCGAGCATCTCATTACATTACTCGTACCCTCGTTCACTCAAAGCTTCCTCCTCTCACACACTCTACCAAACTTAGACACTAGCCTACATGGCTTCTCTGAATCCACAACCAGGGCCGTATCATCAGCAAATAGCAACTGGCTCTACTACTAACTCTGTCCATTCGCTTCCAACAGTTCCAAGCTACGACCCAGCAAACTCGCGTTCACCTCCCTGACCACTCCATCCATTTAGAGGTTGAACAGCCAGGGAGACATCACGCAGCCTTGTCTCAGTCCCACTTTCACGGTGAACCAATCACTAACCTCGCATACCACTCCGACACATGCTCGGCTGCCATTATAGAAACTCTGCACCGTTTTCAACAGATGTTCACCCACTCCAAACAAACGTAACACACTCCACAGCGCTTCCCTGTTAATCCTGTCGTATGCCTTCTTCAGATTCATGAACGCCCAAAACACATCCTTTCCTTTGGCAAGGTCCTTCTCACAGACCAGTCTCACTGCAAATCTGATCAGCACACCCTTTACCACTCCTAAAGTCCGTACAGCAATTCTGGAGACTGAGAATGATTTGTTGATGACTTGATGCAGCGCTGGCTGCTGGTTTGACGTTCGGTGACAGAAGGACATTGACTCAAGTGCACTAGAAAGCCTTGACCCTCTAATCTAATCTCCTCTCCAATTACGCAGTCCGTACAGTCTCTAATCTTTTTGATCAGCACTCTCCCGTACAACTTACCAACCACACATAACAGACTGATACCTCTCGAGTTGCAGCATTTATTTCAATCTCCTTTGCCCTTATATAGCGGAACAATGCAGGCACTACGCCACTCAATCGGTATCACGCCTACCACAAAACACAAGTTCAGTAACCTCAAAAACCATTCGACAATCGTTACTCCACCCTTCTTCAGGCTTTAGGTCGCAATGCCATTCAAACCAGGGGCTTTCCCTGCTTTCATCACCTCCACCGCCTTCTGCACCTTTTCCCTGGTAATGTCCGCCACACGTCTTTCTCTCAAAACTGGCATACGAGCAACACCACCCACAGCAACAATGTCAGCCTCTCTGTCATCCTCGACATTCAACAACTCATCAAAATACTCGGCCCACCTCTTCCGTACACCACCTCTTTCCAACAACAACTTGCCGTTTTCATTTTTCACCACTTTCTCCTTTCCGGTCTCTCCCTTTCTCATCCTCTTCACCTCCTTCCAGAACATCTTTTTGTTCTCAAAATTCTGGCACAACCGTCTGCCCCACCTGGCATCAGCGTCCCTTTTGGCTCTCCTCACCACCCGCTTTACCTCGTTCCTTCTCTCTTTGTAGCTTTCATAAGCCACCACCTACTTCACCTGCAACCACTCCTGAAATGCTCCTCTTTTTCGTACCACCGCCAGTTTGACTTCCTCGTTCCACCACTCGCAACCTTTCCTTCTGCACCCGCCCACATGGCAAGCACCACACACCTTCTTCGCACATCTCAGCAACGCATCCCTTAACGTCTCCCATTCTTCCTCCACATCTCTCAGGTCCTGTCCTCTCACGTTGAAATATTTTTCCCTAAACGCCTTCTGGAACTCCACGGCTCTACTTCTCACATTCAGTCCACTCACTTTCACTACCTCTCTTTCTCCTCCCACTCGTTTGTTGCCCTTCCACTTCTGCTCCACTCTTAATTTTCCTTCCACCCGCAGATGGTCAGACACTCCTCCACCTTTCCTTCTCAACACCCGCACATCCAACAGCCTCCCTACCACTCTCCTCGATATCAGCACAAAATCCATCAGTGAGCGCTCTCTCCACCACTGCACCACGGATCATCCTTACCCATGTGTACTTGTGGATATTCGCTTCTTGAACAAACTGTTCCTGACCACCAACTCCTGCTCCATACACAGACCTATCAGGTTTTCTCCACTGTCATTTCTACCGGGAACGTCATACTTTCCCATCACATTCTCCACCACTACATCTCCAACTCTCGCATTAAGGTCACCCAGTACAACTACACTAAAATGACCTCCAAACCTCTCAATACACTCACTCAGGTCAGTCCAGAATTGGTCCCTCACCTCTTCACTCCTCTCGCTGCTAGGTTCGTAAGCGCTCACAAATGCCCATCTTTCTACGCCTAATTTAACTTTCACCCATATCAATCTTTAGCACACCTCTTTCCATTCGGTAGCGCTACGAGCCAACCGATTACTCAATATTAAAACCACACCTTCTCGTGCCCAACCTTCCTCCACACCAGACTTTCTTCCACTTACCACACCAAACTCACATTCGCCCTTACCTTTCAATTTCGTCTCACTCAGCGCCAACACATCAAACTTCCTCCTCACAAACATCTCACCAATCTCCCTCCTCTTTACCTCATTCGTACTACAGCCACGCACATTCAGCGACCCTAACAATAGGGTTCGGAGAGGCGTGAGCCTCTCTTCCCCCCCTCGTCTTGCCGTCTTTGAGATACAAATACAGATACAGACACTAGGCCGCATCCCCCAGAAAGGGGGGTGGCCGACGGCAAGGCGCACCTCACACTCTCATACTTTGAGGAAGGGTTTTATAGAGAACTGGATTCCTAGCCCCTTCGCTCCGCCCCTTCTAGTCGCCTTTTACGGCACGCAGGGGTTACGGTAGCACGATTCTACTCCAGGCTACGGGGCGCCCTTTAAGTCGCCTTCTACGACACGCGGTGGATACGGTAGCAAGATTCTAACGCCCCCCCGGGTACAAGGCTAGAAGACAATATATAATGCGTTATATTTGAAATCTTGTTTCTTGAGACGGATAGTATTATAAAATCAACTCTGATCTGCATAGATATCGGCTACCACATCTCTAATGAGGCAATTAATTCTCAAAAGCCTCTTCTTCACTGAAATTCCAAGAGCTTGAATTAAAGTTCAAGTTTTTATTTTATTGGGAGAGAAAACGTTAACAGAAGGGCAGAAAAATGTTAACATTACTGTCAAACTATGAATATTTTAAACTTTACCTTCATTGGTCCGCAGAATTTTTTTCAAACATTGACTGGTCCGCAACGACAAATGGGTTGGGGACCACTGCTCTAGGCTATAGCTACATTGCCTAACAAACAAGAATTCATTAAAAACTAATCCGATTTCAGATTCGGTGCTCCTTGAATGGGGAAGAAGAATTATACTTTTCAAACTGTCATGTTAACCAAGAGCTTTGAACTGTATCTGCAAAACCATTCTCGGTTATAAACACTACAAAGTATAAATAAGGTACTACACTAAGAGGCGAATGTTTCTAAAATCTAATTGTTGGAGCATATGGCGATACTGGGTGAACTGTCTCGTCAACGGCACCTTCCAGGTTGGAGAAGTCAGTCATATGCTTATGGATAGTCACTTGACACAGCGGCTCACCCTGAGGCTTATCCAAGTGCTGGTGGTGCGACTGCATGGAAGTATCACTTTCAGGCCTGCAACGATAAATGAATACGATAAGATGTTGAAAAGCACAAGGACTTTTAGGCTACAGTAATTAGATCCATCTCATTGCTGAGATCAGATTGCGCAGAGCCTGTTACTTACGTGGGTTCTGTCTGATAAATAAAGTTTCAGAGATAGTATTGCCCTCTTTCAATAACACATTAGCACATAGCCAATTAATAGCTTAATAGCTACAATCACATATGAATAAAAAGCTTCTCAATATTGCATTTCCTGAGCACACCTCAAGCATAGATACTCGTCAGTTATCACTACAGCTAAGAATCGCGTTCCAAAGTGAATTTCTGAAAAAATATGCATTTCAATTCAATCTCCTGCCTTAACTCAAACTCACAGTAAACGAGTTATAATCAAATAATTAATAATATTGATACATTCCTACTACAGCAGCAACTTTTCAAACCTCAAATTAGACTAAATATTTCCTCAAGCCAAACGCTAGTTAGAAACAAGCCTTAGAGCTATTAGACAAGAATTATGTTCAATATTTTTTTCATGTCATTTCATTCTGCTTGGAAACTGATTTACGAAATGTGAGGTCACTATAGCCTGCAAACTTGAAGAACTTCATGATAAACTAGCCAAATGTGAACCCATTTGACATGTCTATCATTTTTCACTTCCAGCAAGAGTAACGACCATCACCATGATTAATTTAGTTGAACCATTATTGCTAAAACCGATTATGTAGGATTAAAGATGTATTTTTCTTGTAATAGTTTTAAATAACAAATACTATCAAGGCATTCGGACTAAAACAATGAAGATTAGCAGCATCACTTATGTCCCTACAGTTAAGTCAAGTCAGTAGCGTATACCAGGGTGCGTTTGGCGAGATTCTTTCAACATAAGCCTTCATGGATGGTCTGGGTGAGGTTGGTGAGAAGTGTTGAGCCCCAAAACCGTGTTGCGTTGGGGAGAGTGGGATATGGGCATTTATTATGTTTAGAACCAATCTCTCTACAATACTTTCGAGGGGGTTCGGGGTAGTAAAATGGGTCAGCATGATGCTGGATCTGTAGGTATTGTATTGTTGAACGGAAAAGTTAAAGATGTGTGTGAGGGTAGCGATGGCATGTGGCCCCATATGTTTAATGAGAATGCATAAAAAGTGGTCTGGGTCCGTTGCTGACGAGTTTTTGATCTGGAGGATGGCGGTTATGGCCATAGCTGGTGTAGAGGGAGAACCAATCTGTAATTTGTGTAATAATTACAGTATCCTTCTGTTGTCTGGATAGTGTTGTAGGTGTAAAGTGTTGGCATAGTATTGTTGAGTATGTCCGCTTGTTGTTGGTCTAATGGCATGGTGTGGGTGTTCAGTGGTAGGATTGCCTAATGTGTGAATGTGGTTCGTGTTCTTGTTGTTGCGGTTACCGATGCGTTTCCAGAATTTTGACGGTGAAATTCGGAAGTTGGTGTTTGCAATAAAGTCCCGCCATAGGTTCGTCTGTTGCTTGCAGTTATCTGCACCTATTTATGCGTTGAGGGTTTGAATCCGAGTGATTCGGTCGTTGGTGGAGCGTAAATTACGGAGGTAGTTTCCTTGCAAAATCTTCCGCGAAACCCGGCGGGTATATGTTGCCTGTCTGCGTTGTTAAGTACTGTGGTAAAGTCTTGGGGGTGGTTTCTGTTGATGCTGTGTATTCGTCCCAGTCTGCTCTCTTACAGATAAAGATGCAGACTCTAGGCCGCATCCCCCAGAAAGGAGGTGGCCGACAACAAGGCGCACCTCACACCCTCATGCCCTCACACACACACAACTTAGCCCTTTTGAGCTCAAGGGTGCGGCAGGTAACCCCGCAATACACACTCTGGGTCACGAGTGCGGTCCGAGGACCCGTTGTCAGCAGCAGGGCCCGACAGTTTTCACTGGTTTACCCCCGCAGCGTCGTAATAGCTGCCCGCTCCCACCCAAGACAATCCCGACAACGGGATACCAAGGGCGGGAAAGCACATCAGAGCAGCGTCAAAATCAACCATTCACCACTCACGCCTGTTCATTGCACGCTCTCTCGCTACTTCAACATTCATGTCTCTCTTTCCTAACGACTGCTTCATACCATCCATTCACCAAAACTTCGGTCTACCTCTAGGCCTGCGACCACTCGCCTTCGCATTCATCACCCTTTTCGCCAATCTCCCTTCATCCATCCTCTCCATGTGCCCGAACCATCTCAGTACACGCGAATCCACTCTGTTCTCCAACTTCTTCACCATCCCTGTTCTGATTCGAACCACGTCGTTGGTGATCCGGTCTCTCAGGGTTACTCCAGCCATGCTCCTTAAACATTTCATCTCGAAAACATTCAACCTTCTTCTCTCCTCTGCTCTCACCCCCCAAGCCCCAGCTCCGTAGAGTACAGTTGGGACAACAACACCCTCATACAGCCCTCTCT
>SDVV010045464.1:0-10064 GCA_016164225.1 Gammarus roeselii
AGATTCCATGACAACGACACAGACTGCAACAAATTCAGATCCCTCTGTAAGGAAGACACACCCAGGCAAACTGCTTGTACATTGCAGGGGAAACTCAAATAAAGTTTGAAGTCGTCAGCAAAGGCCTTCCACTCACAAGCCACACCTGCTGCAACATGATTGACATATAGCAGTAACAAGAGCGGACCCAGCACAGAACCCTGGGGCACACCACTTGTCACTTCTCGGAAGTTGCTGACAACTCCCCCCACAGAAACACACATTTGCCTTCCCATCAGAAAATTACGAATCCAATCTAACAGTCCATCCGGAATACCCACACATCTCAGTTTGTCCAACAAAACCGAGTGACTGACCACATCGAACGCTTTAGAGAAATCCAGAAAGACCACATCAACAACCATTCCTTCATCTACCCGATCAGCAACCTCACCATAAGTAAGCAAAAGTTGGTCTTCAGTGCTCCTTCCAAGGGATAAATTGAAAAATACCATCTAAATCCACTTTTCCTTTCTGTTGTTCAATAATCTTGCAATACCTGACAAGATTGGACTGCAAAAGCCAACCTTTGATTGAAAATGGGACAAGATGCCTCAGTCTTGCAGCATAATTGAGATCTGCAAATCCATCCACATTTCTAGTCCATCACCTCTGCACAAACTCCAACAAACACAAGTGGCCAATATAACCCATGTTTCACACATGAATAATAGTCCATGAGGGGCCTAATATGCATAACAAGAAAACAAAACCATCAAATCATTGCTATGTCAGGCTGTGTATCTCAGCAAGTCATTTGCCAGCTCATAAGCCCTCCCCACAACCTCTGTGACATGCTGGTCCAACTTCAACTTAGTAGCTATCAATAGTTTTGTCCAGGATAAGCCAATGAAACATTCTGTCATTCAACAGGGATTAGTATGAGGTTTCAAATGATGTGATATTGCCTCTTCTAGGGAGCAAATCTTTAAATGAATGATATTCAAGTGAGGTAGCTATAAATGATATAGCTACCAGGGATGAAAAAATCCATTATTTCTTCTTGGAGAGAAAAATCATCTAAATTGTGTTATGCATTAAAATGATCATGCTCCTTGTAATACACAAATTGCTCTATACAAATGAGTCAACTGCATTTATTGTTGATTTTATTTCAGCGCATTAATATATAGTCGGAAGTTTGGCATTCTTGAAAGACTTGTTGCCATTTGATTGATTTTGGTGTTCATGTTCAAGATCTACTATACTGACTAGCACACAAAATAACAGTATTAATTTTTTTTTCACATCAGGACGTGAGCAAGCTCACTCCACTGTCACCAGAAGTAATCAGTCGTCAGGCCACAATCAATGTGGGCACCATTGGACATGTGGCTCATGGAAAATCCACAGTTGTGAAGGCAATATCTGGTGTCCAGACTGTCAGATTCAAGAATGAGCTGGAGAGGAATATCACAATCAAATTGGGTAAGTTTCACTTAGCTTTCAACTTCAATATTCTTGCATTATGATTCAGGGGGTTGAAAAGATTCTTTGTTCAACTATAAATATTTGTAAATTCACAACATAATTGAGTTGTTGAGAAGGTTTACATACCTGTCTATATTTAGACGGTTTCTTGCCCTACGGAGAGGTGAGGTGGCTGTTGGCAAGACTGATCTTGTTCTCTTCCTTGCATCTACCTACACACATCTTGGCCCATGATAGCTCCTAAAACTATTACATAGCTAGCACTAGCAGTATTTTACCTGTTTAACAAGCTATAGGTAGCTACATTACAAGCGTGTCTGAAGTAGACTTCATGAAGTTGTACAGTAGATATCTTCAATGTTCTAGATTGATTTTTAAAATCTGCATTTTGTACCATTTTCATCATGCTTTGTTCCCCTTTCTCCAGGCTATGCTAATGCAAAGCTGTACAAGTGTGATGGACCCAAGTGTCCACGACCAGGCTCTTACATCTCAGCCAGCAGTCACAAGGAGGATGTTTTTCCTTGCATTCATCCTGTCTGCTCTGGGAAGTAAGTGGATTGCCTAGAAAGTATTTCAAGTCAATTGCCAGACATTGTGATTCAGTCAGACAGCTCCAAGTCTGCCAAAGATATTTGCTATGTATAGGTACCTGAAATATTTAGCAAGGGATGATTTGTTTTTGATGTGATGGTTGGACTGTTCTTCATAAATGTTCTTACAAGTATTTAATTATTTTTTAGAAGATTTCAACAATTGTTATATAATTCAATGGACCTGCAATTTATACTGTGCTGGTGTTACTTTTGGTTGGAAGATTTTCTGCATTGCTTCAGGTCCTCTGTATTTCAATCCTACTGGTTACTAATTGATGTAGCACACCTCATATAATAACTTGTGTAAGTAGCTACCAAACCCCTCACTGACAGCAAAATTTACAAGCTTAGGTTGTCTTCCTCTCATTGCCTTTCATCTTTACCAGTTAACCACAAAGCCCAAACCAATGTTCTCCCCGTAAATGATGTGATGACTTTACTCATTGCAAGTGTAAAGGCACAGCCTTATTCTGTCCCTTTTCAGTATTTGTGATCTGTCAATTAGCTGTCCTTTTTTTTTATTCTCTTGAAAACCCCTTTTAGCCTATTTCTATGTATTAGCCTTGTAGCCGGGGCATTATAATCTTGCTACTGTATCCACCGCATGTTGTAGAAGGGTGACAAACAAGGCGCCCTGTAGCCGGGAGTAGAAGTGTGCTACCGTGACCCCTGCGTGTCGTATAAGGCAAATGAAAGGGGCGGGGCAAAGAGGCTAGGAATCCCTTCCTTTGTAAGACCCTTCCTCAAAGACGCCAAGACAAGCAAGGGGAGAAGAGGCTCACGCCTCTCCCAACCCTATTGTTAGGGTTGCTGATTGTGCATGGCTGTAGTACAAATGAGGTAAAGAGGAGAGAAATTGGTGAGATGTTTGTGAGGAGGAAGTTTGATGTGTTGGCGCTGAGTGAGACGAAATAGGAAGGTAAGGGCAAATGCGAGTTTGGTGTGGTAAGTGGAAGGAAGTTGGGTGTGGAGGAAGGTTGGGCACACGAAGGTGTTGTCTTGATATTGAGTGATTGGTTGGCTAGTAGCACCACTGAATGGAAAGAGGTGTTCTTAAGATTGATGTGTATGAAAGTCAAGCTAGGCGTAGAAAGATGGGCATTTGTGAGTGCTTACGGACCTGGCAGCGAGAGGAGTGAAAAGGAGAGGGCGCAATTCTGGACTGACCTGACCTGAGTGAGTGTATTGAGAGTTTTGAAGGTCATTCAAATGTAGTTGTACTGGGTGACCTTTATGCAAGAGTTGGAGATGTTGTGGTGGAGAATGTGATAGGAAGGTATGGTGCTTCCAGTAGAAATGACAGTGGAGAAAACCTGATGGGTCTGTGTATGGAACAGGAGTTGGTGGTCTGGAACAGCTTGTTCAAGAAGCAGGATATTCACAGGTACACATGGGTAAGGATGGCCTGTGGTGCAGTGGTGGAGAGAGCACTGATGGATTTTGTGCTGATATCGAGGAGAGTGGTGTGGAGGCTGTTGGATGTGCGGGTGTTGAGAGGTAAGGATGGAGGACTGTCTGACCATCTGCTGGTGGAAGGTAGATAGAGAGTGGAGCAGAAGTGGAAGGGCAACAAACAAGTGAGAGGAGAAACAGAGGTAGTGAAAGTGGGTGGACTGAATGTGAGAAATAGAGCTGAGAACTTGCAGCAGGCGTTGAGGGAAGAATACAACAACGTGAGATGACAGGACCTGAGAGGTGTGGAGGATGAATGGGAGACGTTAAGGGATGCGTTGCTGAGATGTGCAAAGAAGGTGTGTGGTGCATGCCGTGTGGGCGGGTGCAGAAGGAAAGGTTGCGAGTGGTGGAACAAGAAGGTCAAACTGGCGGTATGAGGGAAAAGGGGATTGTTTGAGGAGTGGTTGCAGGTGAGGTTGGTGGTGACTTATGAAAGCTACAAAAGAGGAGAAACGAGGTGAAGCATGTGGTGAGGAGAGCCAATAGGGAGGGTGATGCCAGGTGGGGCAGACAGTTGTGCCAGAATTTTGAGGAGAACAAAAAGATGTTCTGGAACAAGGTGAAGAGGGTGAGAAAGGGGGAGACCGGAATGGAGGAAGTGGTGAAAGATGAAAATGGCCAGTTGTTGTTGGTAAGTGGTGATGTACGGAAGAGGAAGAGGTGAGCCGAGTATTTTGGTGAGCTGTTGAATGTTGAGGATGACAGAGAGGCTGACATTGTTGCTGTGGGTGGTGATGCTGGGGTGCCAGTTTTGGGAGAAAGACTTGTGGCGGACATTACCAGGGAAGAAGTGCAAGAGGCGGTGGAGGTGATGAAAGCAGGGAAAGCCCCTGGTTTGGATGACGTTGCAACAGAGTGCCAGAAGAAGGGTGAAGTATAGATTGTGGAATGGTTTGTGAGGTTACTGAACTTGTGTTTTCTGGCAGGCGTGGTACCGATTGAGTGGCGCAGTGCCTGCGTTGTTTTGCTATATAAGGGCAAAGGAGAGGAAAATGAATTCTGCAACTTGGGAGATATCAGTCTGTTATGCATGGTTGGGAAGTTGTATGGGAGAACGCTGATCAAAAGGATTGGAGCCTATACGGACTGTAATTGGAGAGGAACAGTGGGGCTTTAGGAGTGGTAGAGGGTGTGCCGATCAGATTTTATGCAGGGAGACAGGTCTGTGGGAAGTACCTTGCTAAAGGAAAGAATGTGTTCTGGGCCTTCATGGATCTGGAGAAGGCATACGACAGGATTGACAGGGAAGCGCTGTGGAGAGTTGCATTTGTATGGAGTGGGCAGACATCTGTTGAAAGCCTTGCAGAGTTTCTATGTTGGCAGCCTAACATGTGTCAGAGTGGGAAGCAAGGTGAGTGATTGGTTCACAGTGAAAGTGGGACTGAGACAAGGCTGCGTGATGTCTCCCCAGCTGTTCAACCTCAATATGGATGGAGTGGTCAGGGAGGTGAACATGAGTGTGCTGGATTGTGGCTTGGAACTGTTGGAAGCAAATGGGCAAGCCAGTTGCTATTTGCAAATGAAACGGCCCTGGTTGCAGATTCAGAGGAGAAGCTATGAAGGCTAGTTTCTGAGTTTGGTAGTGTGCGGGAGGAGGAAGCTTTAGATGAACATGGGCAAAAGTAAAGTAATGAGATGCTTGAGGACTGTCAATGTGAGCGAAATTGGTGTCCCCCTAAATGGAGAGCTCTTGGAGGAAGTTCAGTGTTGTAAGTAACTGGGCTCCCATGTGGAAATACCTGAACTAGTGGAATCTGAAGTGAAGGCATGAGTGAAAGAGGGGTGTAAAGTGTTGGGTGCACTTAAGAGTGTAATGAGCTGTACGACGATGGAGATGAAAGCAAAGAGAGGGCTGTATGAGGGTGTTGTTGTCCCAACTGTGCTCTACTGAGCTGAGACTTGAGGGGTGAGAGCAGAGGAGAGAAGAAGGTTGAATGTTTTTGAGATTTATTGTTTGAGGAACATGGCTGGAGTAACGCTGAGAGACTGTATCACCACCAATGTGGTTCAAATCAGAACAAGGATGGTGAAGAATTTTGATAATGGAGTGGATTTGTGTGTTCTGAGAATGTTCGGGCACATGGAGAGGATGGATGAAGTTAGATTGGTAGAAAGGGTGATTAATGCAGAGACGAGTGGTCGCGGGCCTAGAGGTAGCCAAAAGTTTGGGTGGATTGATGGTGTGAAGCAGGCGTTAGGAAGGAGAGACATGAATGTGGAAGTAGCAAGAGAGCGCGCAATGAACAGGCGTGAATGGAGAATGGTTGTGAATGGTTGATTTGGACGCTGCTCTGATGTGCTTTTCCGCCCTTGGCATCTCGTTGTCGGGATGGTCGTGGGTGGGGGGGCTTGGCCATTATGATGCGGCGGGGGTAAACCAGTGAAAACTTTCAGGTCCTGCTGCTGACAACGGTTCCTTGGACCGCACTCGTGACCCAGAGTGTGTTGCTTGCTAAGTTGTGCGAGTGTGAGGTGCACCTTGCCATTGGCCACCACCCTTTCTAGGGGATGCTGCCTAGTGACTGTATCTGTATCTCTGTATTGTTAATAGCTATAGCAAATAATATTGTTCAACTCACCCTTGTAATTTTTGCATGTGTGACTTATGACACACACATGGCTACATATTGTTTTCAATGGTATAGACTGCTTCAGTAATGGATCGGATGTAAATTTTCCAACATCTGCATTTGCTGATATTGCACTTATGAGATTCACTGGTGTGAATATGAAATAGGATGTTTGCACAAATGCCAATGAGGGTAATGGATCCAATCCTATTACTTGGATTCATTATGTGATAATTATATTTTTATTGGTAAGTATGAAGACAGTGTAACATGAAGCTTCCCAATAAAATAATAGTTGCTGTGTTGCATGCATAGGGGGACAACATGTCTTCTTTGTATATAACACACAAGCCTAGTTTAGTAGAAGCACAATTGATCAGGTAATTGAAAAAGTATGTTCTCTAATAAACTATATTGTAGGAAAACAATTTGTAGGAGTTCAACTATAAGTTGGTTGGTCATAGGCTGAATATCTATTGTGAGTTTTAGAAATTTTAGTTTTGTTGTGGAATTTATTCACAATGTTAGATGAGCCAAGCTATAAGATGTAACTTGACCTAACTAACAAACTCAACCATGGAGAAGAATAATTGATGAATAAAGGGCTAAATAAAGAGCATGGCTAGGATGCAGAGAACTGTGAAGGAAAGGAGAATAAACAAGAACACAGATTTGCTTTCCTACTAAACCCAGCTAAACTGCTTTTGTAGAGGACATTTGAGAGTTGGTAAATTAGGTAAGTTAGTTTTGTTAAATCAAAAGTAATCTTATCCTGCCAGAACATTCAAAGGGCAGGCAACAAATAAGGAAAATTAAATTAGAATCGGAGCATGTAGCTAATCGTGGATGAAAACACTGGAAATGTGCAAATTTGTGTTAATTGAGAAAAGCATGGCACGTAAAGAAAATCAAGACGTACAAAAATGAAATACATTTTTGGAAATTCATCCAATGGGTGACTGATAGGATGACTCAACACTTATTGCCTGTAAATGAACCAAGCAGACAAAGCAATGAAAACTAGAATCATATTTGAGGTAGAAGAATCAAATTAAAGCAAAAGGGCTGGATAAATGAAAGGCTAGTAGCAGATGAAGCAAATCAAAATTTAGGGCACAAACATTATTAATCACTAAGTAATTGATGATTTACAAATTTACCTGAACCCACAAGATGAATTTGCCAACCTCCAATTGCAAAAGTTGCAAGAAGCAAAGAAATAATAAGCTGAAGCAATAAACCATAACATGCTCAAGTATGTTGATTCTTATCCTTGACTAGAAGTAACTATTGAACTTACTGAATAAGCACTAGCTGAACTTTTTTTGACTAGCCTGTTGCAGCAACTGCAGTTTCAAGTATCAGGAATGTGAGCGCAAGCAATTTATATGCTTGTACGCTAGATTAATCTAAACATAAGCATCTCACCTTAGTAACTCGCCCTTGCAGCCCCCCACAGACCTGGCAGCCCTGCCAACAGGGCATGTTGGCATGGAAGGCAGTATACCTTAGCGCGCCAGCAATCTAAAGAACAACATTATCACAACTGCTGGATGCTGGTCGGATTGCGCTTAATAGGTTGACAAAAAACACTGAAGGCAGTCAACAATTGCACATAACTGTCAGAACACAGAAACAAAACCACAAAATCAAATCTGCTATGCCTAGCAAAACTCATACAGCCCCCCCCCCCACTCCTCAGCCAAGCCCCACTGGAGGCTACGGAGGGAATTGCACTGCACCACATCAGAGGATAGACTGTTCCAGACCTGAACACAGCAAGAATAAAATAATCTGCGTTTATAGTTGGTCCAACAGCTAGGAATCACCAGCTTGAAAGAATGACAATGTGTGCCAATATCTGGAGCTCGCTCAAACAGAGCAGACAACCTCAAATCCACAGAACAGTGAAAAATCTTTCAACACCTGACCAGATCCAAACGCAGCAACCTCCCTCTGACCAAAAACAACTGCAAAGCTCTGAGCCTCTCACCATAGTCCACTCCACCCAGACCCTCTATTTCCCTGGTCCACCGTCACTGCACTGACTCCAAAAGTCTCAGATCCCCCAAGTATCCCACATTCTATACTCAAGAGCAGTAGTCCAAGATAGGCCGTTTATGAGTTATAAACAAATACACCACAAAACAGAACTCCTATCGGCAGTAGAATGGAGCAGATTGTCTGCCAGAGTGGAAGCCTTTCTAACAACACTCTTCACATGAAGGTGAAATTGCAACCTTGAGTCAACAAGCACTCTCAAGTCCCAGCAGGAATCAACAAGCCCAAGTACCACACCATTCAAATTATAAGCAATTCCAACATCAAGCTGCTCTGATTTGAGACGACCCCTGTAAAAACGCATGAAGACACATTTAACAATGTTCAGAGAGAGATTTCATGACAAGGAAATAGGCTGCACCAAAATAAGATCTTTCTGCTAAGAAGACACACCTAGGCAAACTGCTTGCACTTCACGTGGGAGGCTCAAATAAAGTTTGAAGTCATCAGCAACAGCCTTCCACTAACAAGCCACTCCCGCTGCAACATGATTAACTTGCAGCAGAAACATGAGCAAGCCCAGCACAGAACCCTGGGGCACTCCACTTGTCATCTCCCGAAAGTCACTGACAACTCCATCCACAGAAACACACATTTGCCTCCCAATCAGAAAACTACAAATCCAATCCAACAATCCACCATGAATACCCACACACCTTAGTTTGGTCAACAAAACAGAATAATTGACAACATCAAATGCCAGAGAGAATACAGAAAGACCACATCCACCACCATTCCATCATTCACCTGATCAGCCACCTCACCATAAGTAAGCAACAGTTGATCTCCTCTGTGCTCCTTCCCACCCTGAATCCAAATTAGCGGATTGTCAAAATGCAAGAATCTTCTAGAAAAGACACCACCTGCAACACAATAACCCGCTCCAGCACCTTACAACATACAGAAGTGACTTGCAGGTCAATAATTGAGAGGGTTTCTCCTCGCACCTGACTTGAATAAGGGAACAACATGAAATTCCTTCCAGACCCTGGCAAAACTATCCGGCCCAACAACTTCACGAATATCTAAGACAAGGGCAATGACAGCTGCAAGGAACATTGCTTCAAAACACCAGGGTGGATACCATCATGTCTAGGAGCTGAAGTTGAATCTAAATTGTCCTGAACCTGGGAGACGAAGTCTCATCTCACAAACCTCACAAAATTTTCCAGGAAAAAATTTATGTGAGGAAGGGCCAGCAGTATCAGCATCCATGAAAACAGGCTATAAAGAGTCCACAAACAGCTGACTCATGTTTCTCTGATCAGCAACAACCTCACCAGATGGAAGCTTCAGAGGACCAACAGAAAACAGCCCTTCTTTCTTTTTCTGTTAAAGGAGTGAAACATCTTGGGAGCAACAGAGAAGTTGTTGGCTAATTGCTGTTCATACAACCACTGGCTGTGCCAAGAAAAATTTCTCTACTCAAAATTAGGCCTACCAAAATTTTTCCCAAGGACAACAATACCTCATGCCCGCTACCAAGCTCCCTCCTCAAAAGCTTGTACTGCGCTCAAGCCTGAGATCTACTGATCATCAGCTCCCTCGGAGAGCCCTGCCACCAGCTTGGCCGCGACGCAGAGTCTTGAGTGGGAACAAACCTGAAACAAACTATTAATTCTCCTCCACAGTGTTGTACAGGAACTTGTATGCCAGTCAACATCTGTCAAAACCTCTCTCATACTCTTATAATCTCCACAAAACCACATGACCGATTTAAAACCAGGATCAACAGGAACACCTCATCCATCCAAAAACAATACTCAACCAAGACAGGGGCATGGTGGCACGCCAGGATAGCAGGGGCATGGTGGCACCGCACCCTCTGGGATAACATAGATTGAGTTGACAAAAGCTGTCAGAAAAGAACTGTTGTTAATAGTGAAGATAAGTACTGAACTTCAATTATTTT
>SDVV010045465.1:0-10064 GCA_016164225.1 Gammarus roeselii
ACATAAGTAATGACTTCGACCTCCCTCTCTTGTGTTATCTTGATCCTTGGTACCAGTGCCACTCTGCGGGTTCTTTATCAATGATGTATATTTATTCCTCACCTGAAGCTGTCGACTCGTCATATCGGTGTTGGATTTATTATCTGGGTATGCTTTTTTTTCTCTGATCTATTGGTGTTCTAGACTAACGCCCTTTGTACACATTTTAGACAAACGTCGACCTTTGGGAGAAGTGTATGCAACACTTTCAATCCTATCCTTGTAACCAAAACTTTATATATAGTCTTCAGCGAGCTTTTTATGGACGCTAATTTTTTAATTACTGTTACATGTTTATGACATCGAATCGTTTCAGGGTTCTTCTTGCTATTGCCTACATTACCGTTAATTATATTCCCGCAGATTTCCGAAATATACATAATTCTCCTAGCACTCAAACGTTTGAGACATGATTCTCTCTCCTCATGTTTTATTACCAATAATTTTGAAACAAAATCAGATATACATTTGATTTTATTATGCAATTTTTCACTTCTTATACTTGTCACCCTCTCATTACCTCATTTGATATTTCAGTTTCCTTCAATGTTTGTAGGTTTTTCTTCACATGTCATATCCTCGCTATCACTGTCACTGATATCCATTCCACTGTAAGTATCCCACGTTTTCCCCTTATTTTCATTATTTTCACTTGCGGCCAAGGTTTGGGTATACTCCCCCCATTTCACCCAATCTTTATACGTTTCACATTTGGCTGATACCGGCACCATACTTTCTTTCACGCTCGCACCCTGTTGATCGTCGTCTATAACATTAGATTGGAAACCCAAGTCCGGATTATTATGTTCTATCAACACAGCCGTAGCATCCTTAGAGCTTACATTTTTTCGCCTATTTTTATGAGTATCATATTCAAGAAAATGCTGTCCTTTCAGATGTTGCCAAAACCCGAACGTCGATCTTGATTTGCTTGATTTTATCTCTAGTAAAATACTTCCATATCAAACTGGGCGACATCTTTCTTCCCTGAAAGCGGACCGCTATCTGAATGAGTACAGATATGAGTCCAATTCTATACATACAGGATCGTTAGCGTCACTGCGTTAGCTCATGTATGCGGCAGAATGTCGGCATTTACACACATTTTGCAAAAGGGTTACCATACACTGTCAGATACATTAATAATTACGCAACCTAACCTAACTCCACTTATCTCTACATTTTGATCAATCCTTTGCTGTCTGATACACACATCCAATTCTGATCTAGTAAATCATCAAAAATCTAACATAACCTACCTTATGTACGGTATTCAGTAATTAATTTCAAAAAATTTCATACATTTTATCACGGTTTGATGCCGCCATATAGCTACATTATACCGGCATATGCCGGTATAATGTAGCTATATTGACGGTTTGATCCCGCCATATGCCGGCATATGCTGGTATAATGTAGGCGTATTCACGGTCGATGTCAGTATAATGTCAGCATTTACACACATTTTGCAAAAGGGTTACCATACACTGCCAGATACATTAATACCTCCAACACCTAACCTAACTCCACTTATCTCTACATTTTGATCAATCCTTTGCAGTTTGATACACATATTCAATTCTGATCTAGTAAAACATCAAAAATCTAACCTAACCTAACTTATGTACGATATTCAGTCGAGTTTTTATACAATGCATAACAAATTATCTCCACTTGACTCAACATTTTGATCTAACCTTTGCAGATTTGATAACTTGCACCTAATTATTTCTATTTTTTTCAAACACTTCACGATGACAACGTTTAAAATGTCTCCACACGTTACTCGTCGATTTACGTTTATTCAATTTTATTTCTTTCTGGTATAGTTTACAGACCCCCATCACCCCAACTCTTTCGAACAATCGAGGATTCAAGCCATAACCCATCCTTCCACAACAGAATCCCAATATTGACTGAATATTTTTCTCATCGGACTCTGATTTAAATCTCACCATTCTGTCACACATATACAGCCTTTACCCCGAGATAGGTTATGTAGCGTTGTGACCCTTGAAATATATTCTCCTACCGAATTCGACAATTTCGATGTTACCCCCAACCAACGCAATGTATGCAATTTCATCGCTTAACCTTTGAGTTTTTAGGATATTATAAACAATTTAATTTAGGATTTACATACTTTTATTAGTATTATTTACAGCTTTTGCTGACATCATCAATGTTTATGCATTTTTGTATCAACATGGTGCAAACATACATCCGTACACATTATCACTTTGTAGCAGTCTCCTCTCATATTCCTTCATATAGTCCACCATATCTTTGATACGAATACGGAAACCTGCTCCATCCCCGTATCTCCATAAATGTAGATCCCGCATTTCCATAAATGTTCTTCTTCTTCTTCTTCTTTGCGAACTTTAATTATTCGAATCTTATCCAATTCGATATACCTCCAATCATTATCCGAAAGAAACTCCATCATACGCATCAGATTTTCTTCAGTCGTATGTAACAGAGTTCAAAGAAAATAAGAAGGTATATCTTGAAATTTATATGTCCCAAGCAGAAAATTTCCACACATGTTAGAAAGTTGGGTTAGCGGAAAATAAATTCTATCTAGGGACTGAAGAAAATCTGAAGCGTATGATGGAGTTTCTTTCGGATAATGATTGGAGGTATATTGAATTGGATAAGATTCAAATAATTAAAGTTCGCAAAGAAGAAGAAGAAGAACATTTATGGAAATGCGGGGATCTACATTTATGGAGATACGGGGATGGAGCAGGTTTCCGTATTCGTATCAAAGATATGGTGGACTATATGAAGGAATTTGAGAGGAGACTGCTACAAAGTGATAATGGGTACAGATGTATGTTCGCACCATGTTGATACAAAAATGCATAAACATTGATGATGTCAGCAAAAACTGTAAATAATACTAATGAAAGTATGTAAATCCTAAATTAAATTGTTTATAATATCCTAAAAACTCAAAGGTTAAGCGATGAAATTGCATACATTGCGTTGGTTGGAGGTAACATCGAAATTGTTGAATTCGGTAGGAGAATATAATTCAAGGGTTGCAACGCTACCCATAAACCCATCTCGGGGTAAATGCTGTATATGTGTGACAGAATGGTGAGATATAAATCAGAGTCCGATGATAAAAATATTCAGTCAATATTGGGATTCTGTTGTGGAAGGATGGGTTATAGCTTGAGTCCTCGATTGTTCGAAAGAGTTGGGGTGATGGGGGTCTGTAAACTATGCCAGGAAGAAATGAAATTGAATAAACATAAATCGACGAGTAACGTGTGGAGACATTTTAAACGTTGTCATCGTGAAGAGTTTTAAAAAAGTATAAATAATTAGGTGCAAGTTATCAAAGCTGCAAAGGTTAGATCAAAATGTAGAATAAAGTGGAGATAATTTATTATGCATCGTATAAAACATCGACTGAATATCATACATAAGTTAGGTTAGGTTAGATTTTTGATGTTTTACTAGATCAGAATTAGATACGTGTATCAAACTGCAGAGGATTGATCAAAATGTAGAGATAAGTGGAGTTAGGTTAGGTGACGGAGGTATTGATGTATCTGACAGTGTATGGTAACCCTTTTGCAAAATGTGTGTAAATGCTGACACTATACCGACATCGACCGTGAATACGCCCACATTATACCAGCATATGCCGGCATATGGCGGGATCAAACCGTCAATATAGCTACATTATACCGGCATATGCCGGTATAATGTAGCTATGGCGGTATCAAACCGTGATAAAATGTATGAAAATTCTCGAAATTAATGACTGAATACCGTACATAAGGAAAGTTATGTTAGGTTTTTGATGATTTACTAGATCAGAATTGGATGTGTGTATTAAACAGCGAAGGTTTGATCAAAATGTAGAGATAAGTGGAGTTAGGTTAGGTTGCGTAATTATTAATGAATCTGACAGTGTATGGTAACCCTTTTGCAAAATGTGTGTAAATGCCGACATTCTGCCGCATACATGAGCTAACGCAGTGACGCTAACGATCCTGTATGTATAGAATTGGACTCATATCTGTACTCATTCAGATAGCGGTCCGCTTTCAGGGAAGAAAGATGTCGCCCAGTACGATATGGAAGTATTTTACTAGAGATAAAATTAAGCAAATCAAGATCGACGTTCGGGTTTTGGCAACATCTGAAATAACAGCATTATCTTGAATATGATACTCATACAAAATGGGCCAAAAAATATAAGCTCTAAGGATGCTACGGCTGTGTTGATAGAACATTATAATCCGGACTTGGGTTTCCAATCTAATGTTATAGACGACGATCAACAGGGTGCGAGCGTGAAAGAAAGTATGGTGCCGGTATCAGCCAAATGTGAAACGTATAAAGATTGGGTGAAATGAGGGGAGTATACCCAAACCTTGGCCGAAATTGAAATAATAAAAATAAAGGGAAAACGTGGGATACTTTCAGTGGAATGGATATCAGTGACAGTGATATCGTGGATATGTCATGTGAAGAAAAACCTACAAAGTTGAAGGAAACCGAAATATCAAATGGGGTAATGAGAGGGTGACAAGTATAAGAAGTGAAAAATTGCATAATAAAATCAAATGTATATCTGATTTTGTTTCAAAATTATTGGTAATGAAACATGAGGGGAGAGAATCACGTCTCAAACGTTTGAGTGCTAGGAGAATTATATATATTTCGGAAATCTGCAGGAATATAATTAATGGTAATGTAGGCCATATCAAGAAGAACCCTGAAACGATTCGATGTCATAAACATGTAACAGTAATTAAAAAAATAGCGTCCATAAAAAGCTCGCTGAAGACTATATACAAAGTTTTGGTTACAAGGATAGGATTGAAAGTGTTGCATACACTTCTCCTAAAGGTCGACGTTTATCTAAAATGTGTACTAAGGGCGTTAGTCTAAAACACCAATAGATCAGAGAAAAAAAAACATACCCAGATGATAAATTCTACACCGATATGACGAGTCGACCGCTTCAGGTGAGGAATAAATATACATCATTGATAAAGAACCCGCAGAGTGGCACTGGTACCAAGGATCAAGATAACACAAGAGAGGGAGGTCGAAGTCATTACTTATGTTTCGCCGAGATGCTTACGTCGAAATTTCGGTGTGAGAAAGTTATGTTTTCGTATAAATGATATCCCATGTATATATATAGATGTAAATACAAAATGTGTCAAAATCTATTATCAATAAAAATAATATATCTAATAAATCTTTGTTTGCAATATCCTAAATTCAACTCGAATGAACTAGCATTGAAAATGCACTAGAACGCCTCTTGCCCGCGTTGAAAATGTGATAGATATTAAGCTAATTGAAGTTGTACGCAGGTACCTAGGCTATCGAAGATATATATCTTATCAGGTGAAGGGTAGTCAAACCGTTAATGCTCTAGGACCCATTCATCCAGTAAATCGTCTTCTAAACGTTAAAGTATTCATATACACGCTGCCAACTCGCTCCTAAAAAACTGCTACGCCACCGGCCCCGAAACAGTCATCATGATCCTCAAGCAAAAAAATATCCGAATGGTTCATCCACTCGAAGTTGGATCCTTCGTGCCTGAAAAATCAGAAGCAAAAGTCTACAGCTTCTTCTATGACACACTGAAGTCACGCTACGGTGACAGCGTCTCGCTCATCTACTCAGACACTGACTCCTTGCTGATCCAGTTCAAAGGCGTGGCCGACATTGAAGCGGATATGCACCAAGCACCCCTGACTGAATACATGGTCTTCTCCAACTATCCCAAAAATCTCCACTTGAGCTCACAAATCAAGCTCGCCTCGATCAGAGCGTTGAACGACTTCTGACCGTCTTAACTGCAACAGCACCCAGCGAAAACTAAAGTGAGGTATTCAACCCTCAGCTAACATGCCCAACACCAGAACATCTCACAATTGTGAACGACCATCGCTTGCGCGAGGACGCCTTCAAAAATTTTCAACGAAGAACTGATACCCCAAAACACTGATCTACCATGCATCACACTCGACTCAAATATCTCAACGACTACTACTCAGCACATAATACTATTTAAAAAAAACTCCATAGAAGAGAAACGTGCTCGCTCCAGGAGCAAACAAAAAGATCGTACTCCCTCGTCCTCTTCCTCCTACAAGAGCACTCGCAGCTGAGAACGTAGTGAGTCTAGGAGATCATGTTCTACAGAGAGCGGACGCTCATGCGAACGCTCTCGATCTAAGACACCTGCGCCTCGTAGACAAGAACACCACGAAAGTGCCTACAAACCTCGCGACCGCTCCAGACCACCAAAATCTGGGAGTGAAACAAATCCGAAATGAACAACAACACAATACTCCAGTGGAATTGCCAGGGACTTAAAAGCATGAAAGATGAATTACTATAACTAATCTCCACCCATAAACCTTTGGTGGTAGGCCTCCAGGAGATCAAACTCCGCGACAGAGCCACCTTCTCTATCCCTCAATATGTCATACACCGTCGCGAAGGTCATAATAATATGACTGCACACGGCGGAGTGGCACTTATGATCCATCAAAGCATAACTCACTACCTCCTCCCTCTGAGAATAGAACTCCACGCTGTCGCAGGGAAGAGATGTATCTCAAGACCTATTGCGGTGGTATCTATCTACTCGTCACGTAACCACGACCTCACGGAGGCACTAATAACCGATCTGCTTAACCAACTGCATCATCCCGTACTTCTCCTTGGAGACTTCAACAGCTACCACGAAGTGTGGGGATGCGTGAGAACAGACCCCAGAGGAGTGATAATGGCCAACACCATAGACACTCACAACCTGGTCTTCCTTAACGACGGACAACCCACACGGATCACCCTCAAAAGTGAAACTGCTATCGATTTATCAATCTGTTCCCTAACTTTAGCTCCCCAACTCGTTTCGGGAGTCCTGCCTTCAACACATGACAGTGATCACAACCTAGTGATCATTTCGCTTCTTATTGCCCGACCAAACAATCCTAACGCACAAGAACTTCGATTCAACTACCGGAAAGAAGCTGGGAGGAATACTCGACACATGTCGCATGGGACGATGTGGAGGGCCTTCCCGAAGACATTTCAGAGCACAACCCTATCATTCATCTATACGAAAAATTCCAAAGTGCAACTACTGCATGCATTCCCTAATATGTACCCTCAACCTTTTTCCCAAAACCTTGGTGGTGCCCGGAGGTACAAGAAGCAAGGGATCGGCGTGACAGGATGTGCGAGGCCTTCCGCCACGCACGTTCCTCCAAGAACCGAAGAGCCTGGAAAAGGGAAGCTGCCGTGTTCCGCAAACTTAGCGTGGAGAAGAAGCGAGAAAGCTGGGCCCAATTAGTTAATACAATCAATCGAAACACCCCTCTTTCTCAAGTGTGGGGAAGAATCATACGTATCCAAGGTCGCCCTGAGCGACTTATCCTCATACTGTCGAACGGAGACACTGTCTATTCTTCATACGCGGACATTGCGGACAAACTAGCTCAGACTTTCAGCCAAATATCACAATCAACAAATTATACGTCTTCTTTCCAACAGGAAAAGATTCTAAGAGAAAGTGAGCATATCGACTTCACTTCCACAAATGAAGAATTCTACAACAAACCTTTCTCCATCCATAAACTACAATAAGCAATTGACCACACTCGTGAAACCTCACCCGTGCCGGACCGAATGCACATCAACATGATCAAACACCTTCCTGACAACGCTATCCAGCACCTACTAAATGTGTTCAATACACTGTATTCAAATTCATTCTTTCCCAACCAATGGCGGGAATCCAAAAATTATCCCGATACCCAAACCCGGAAACTGTCATAGCAACCCACATAACTATCGTCCCATTGCCCTAACTAGCGTCCTATGTAAGACTATGGAAAGAATGATAAACTCACGCCTAGTCAACTACTTTGAAATGCATGCAGGCGTCAACAACATCCAGTGAGGTGACGGTAAGCGCCACTCCACAACGGACCACCTCGTACGATTAGAATCAGACATTATACAGTCCATCGTCCGAAGAAAACATTTGGATTCCATATTTTTCCACGTTGAAAAAACATACGACACTACGTGGAAAAACGGGATCATGAAGGATCTCCACCATAAAGGTTTGAGAGGTCGGCTACCACTTTTCATCTACCAATTTCTACAAAATCGCACCTTCAGGGTCAAGTTTGGCGACACTCAGTCTCCGTCATTTCCGCAAAAAAGGGCATTCTCAAGGGAAGCGTCCTCAGTGTCACTCGTTTCATACTCAAAATCGATCAGTTAGCCGACATTTTTCCCAGAGATGGAAGACTGCTCTCATCGCTATACGTGGATGACCTCATCCACGTATAGCGTATAACCTAACCTAACCTAACCTAACCTCATAACAATTCAACATGAACTCCAGAAGTGCCTAAACCTAGTGGGGAACTGGGCTTCCCTAAACGGATTCCGATTCTCGCTCTTTAAAACTAAAAGCATGCACTTTACCCTTGTGCCCGGTTTACACCTGAAACCAGCCCTAACGCTGCACAATACCCCTCTAGTATACGAAGAAACGATAAAATTCCTGGGTCTTGTGTGGGACCTAAAACTCACGTGGCGACCCCACATTGCAGCCTTGGCGACTCGATGCAAAAGGTCGACGGGACTTATCCAATCGGTAACATCCTGAAGTTCGGTGCCGACATGAACATCGAAATGACGTTGTTCAGAGCGATGATACAATTGCGCATGTACTACGAAGCCGTTGTCTACGGATCTGCAGCCAAAACTACTGTCGACCCTCTCTCGACCATCGTAAACAATGCTTTGCGTATCACAACCGGCGCGTTCCGCTCCACTCCAATCGAATCACGTAACGTGCTCGCTAACGAACTTCCACTTCCGCTTCGTCGAGACAAACTGTCACTACAATACTATTTTAAGACTAAAAGTCTAATCAACAACCCAGTAATCAGCCACATCACCAACATATCCGATAAGTGCCTTTTTGCGGCTAAAAATAATATATGCCCAACGTTTTCTCTACGTGTGAACAACCTGCTGACCTCGCTAAACATCAATCGTAAAGCTATTAAGCCTTCGTTTTCCTACCGAGTCCTTCAAATTAACACACCAACATGGATGATCAACCCACCACCAGTCAACCTAGACCTGTAAATCTACCCTAAAGCATCTACTCCAACCAACGCGTACCATCAGGAATTCCTAAGACTACTCGAGGAAGAATATTTAGAGCACCGTCACATATACACTGACGGCTCCAAAACCGCGAACGGAGTGGGAGCCGCCGCTGTGTGCGGGGACACGCCACTCTCGGCCACCCTCCCACAAGAGGCCTCAGTGTTCTCTGCGGAGCTTCGCGCACTCGAATTAGCCGTATCTATCGCAAAAACACATCGCTTCCCCAATATGTCGTAGTATCAGACAGTCTGAGTGTCCTCACTCAGCTTAAAACACTGCACTATGAACATCTAGTACTACGTAAAATGCAGCACGATCTCTTTGTGATGACCGAGACGGGTCAGGCAGTGGAATTCTGCTGGATCCCCGGGCACGCGGGAATAAGAGGAAACGAATTTGCGGACTCGCTTGCTAAACTGGCATCTACTCACCAAGAACAATTTTTTGCAATACATTACCGGGACTGGTATCTATCATCAACTCCCATATAACATCCCGATGGGATGAAATGTGGCAACAGAGTGGACAGAAAATGCTTTCAGTCAAACCCTCAGTTGGAGAATGGGAAACAAAGTTCCCCAACAGAAAAGACCAAGTGTTCATCAACCGCTGGTGCACGGGACACACGTGGATAACTCACAACCACCTGATGGATGTCGATATAGGACCAAACGCGCCACCTTGCCCCTGTTGCCACCAAGTGGCTATCAGCGTGAAATACTTACTGATGGATTGCAACGCACTCGCGGCAGCCCGACGAGCGTTCCTAGATCCCCCGTGCAACCTACAAAGCCTACTCCCGGACCCAACCTACCGTGAAAAGCTTATCGCTT
>SDVV010045466.1:0-10064 GCA_016164225.1 Gammarus roeselii
ACATATACATATATGTATCTATCTATATATATATATATATATATATACACATACACATACATATACATATAGCTACATACATATATATATGCAAACACATATATACAAACCTATTAGAGCGTTGCTTAACAAACTCCACACTAACTGACTATTAGAACGTAGCTTAACGAACTCCACACTAACTGACTATTAGAACGTAGGTTTACAAACTCCAAACTAACTGCCTATTAGAACGAAGCTTAACGAACTCCACAATAACTGCCAATTAAAACGTAGCTTAACGAACTCCAACCCAACTGCCTATTAGAACGTAGCTTAACGAGCACCACATTAACTGACTCTAATAGAACGTAGCCGTGAATCGAGTTGCGTGCAGTTCGGTTCGAGTGGCGTGTCGGAATCCAGACCCTTGATTATTTAGCTTCTGGACGTGCTCCCCGTCCAAAGATAAGATGATTCTATGATTTTGGGGAACACCCCGCCGCCACTTCTTGCATTGGGTGTGCTTCCTAATATGATGTGATGACGGGATCTGGTAGCCACAAACCCATCGTAAACGTAGAGGTGTTGTACGAGCGAGTGGCGAAAAATTGAGCCACCGTGGAAGCGACTACAGAGGCTGTCAAAAAATTGAGTGATCGTTGCAGTGCATTTCGAAAAAATAATCATCGTTGAAGCTGGTATTGAAAAATTTAGCCAGCGTTAAGCGAGTGACGAAAAATTTAGTCATGGCACATGTAGAAACAGTTGTTGAAATACTAAAAAGTTATCTAACCTCACCTAATCTTAATTGAAACAGGGCTGCGATCCGAGTGGTTCGCAAACGGGACTGCCGTGGCGGACTCCGGATCAATGGGTGGTGTTGCCAGGAGAAGTGAAGAGACTGGAGCAGGTGGCCCAAGGACGATGCGGCGAGCTCTGGAAAGCAAAGTTCAAGACAAATCAAACGGTCATCGCAATGAAACTTTTCAATACTAGTAAGATTAGATTATTTCAATCATGAATCGAATTATTTATATTTTTAAAGCATGAATTGTTATGGCAGTGAAAGTCATTGGTGTGATTTAATCAGCACATATCAATTCGCTTAGGTAGTGATTAATACAGACAGACACTAGGCATCATCCCCCAGAAAGGGGGGTGGCCGACCACAAAGCGCACCTCTCACTCTCATACGCTCACACTCACACAACTTAGCCCTTTTGTGCTAAAGGGTGCGGCCGGTAACCCCGCAACATACACTCTGGAGCACGAGTGTAGTCCGAGGATCCGTTGTCAGCAGCAGGGCCTGACAATTTTCACTGGTTTACCCCGCGCCGCGTCATAATGCCCCCCCCCACACACACGACCATCCCGACAACGGGATGTCAAGGTCGGGAATGCACATCAGAGCAGCCTGTTCATTTCACGCTCTCCCGCTACCTCCACATTTATGTCTCTCCTTCCTAAAGCCTGCTTCACACTATCTATCCACCCAAACTTCGGTCTGCCTCTAGGCCTGCGGCCACTCGCCTCCGCATTCATCACCCTTTCCACCAATCTCCCTTCATCCATCATCTCCATGTGCCTGAACCATTTCAGAAAACGCGTATCCACTCTATCCTCCAACTTCTTCACCAACCCTGTTTTGATTCGAACCACATCGTTGGTGATCCGGTCTCTCAGCGTTACTTCAGCCATGCTCCTCAAACATTCCATCTCGAAAACATTCAACCTTCGTGTCTCCTCTGCTCTCACCCCCCAAGTTTCAGCTCCGTAGAGCACAGTTGGGACAACAACACCCTCATACAACCCGTCTCTTTTCTTCCATCCCCAACGTCCTAAAGCACATTACATTTTTTAGTGCACCCAACACTTTACACCCCTTCTTCACTCGCGCCTTCACTTCAGTTTCCACTCGTTCAGTTATCTCCACATGGGAGCCCAAATACTTAAAACACTGAACTCCCTCCAAGAGCTCTCCATTTAGTATGACACTAATTTTGCTCGCATCGACAGTCCTCGAGCTTCTCCGTACTTCACTTAAACCCACGTTCACTCGAAGCTTACTCCTCTCACACGCTCTACCGGACTCAGACACCAGCCTACATAGCTTCTCCTCTGAATCCGCAACCAGAGCCGTATTATCAGCAAATAGCAACTGGCTCAACTGTCAACTCCGCCCATTCGCTTCGAACAGTTCCAAGCCACGACCCAGCACACTCGCCTTCACCTCCCTGACCACTCCATCCATATGGAGCTTGAACAGCCAGGGAGACATCACGCAGCCTTCTCTCAGTCCCACTTTCACTGTGAACCAATCACTCACCTCGCTTCCCACTCTGACACATGCTCGGCTGCCAACATAGAAACTCTGCACCGTTTTCAACAGATGTCCGCCCACTCCATACAAACGCAAAACCCTCTACTGCGCTTCCCTGTTAATCTTGTCGTATGCCTTCTCCAAATCCATGAAGGCCCAGAACACATCCTTTTCTTTGGCAAGGTACTACTCACAGACCTGTCCTACTCCAAAAATCTGATCGGCACACCCACTACCACTCCTAGAGCCACACTGTTCCTCTCCAATTACGCATTCCGTACAGTCTCTAATTCTTTTGATCAGCACTCTCCCGTACAACTTGCCAACCACACATAACAGACTGATACCTCTCGAGCTGCAGCATTCATTTTTTATCTCCTTTGCCCTTGTATAGCGAAGCAATGCAGGCACTGCACCACTCAATTGGAACCACGTTAGCCACAAAACACATGCTCAGTAACCTCATCACCCATTCGACAATCGTTACTCCACCTTTCTGCAGGCACTCGGTCGCAACGTCATCCAAAACAGGGGCTTTCCCTGTTTTCATCACCTCCACCGCCTCCCGTACTTCTTCCCTGGTAATGTCGGCCTCAAGTCTTTCTCCCAAAACTGGCATCCGACCACCACCACCCACAACAACAATGTCAGCCTCTCTGTCATCATCGACATTCAACAACTCATCAAAATACTCGGCCCCCCTCTTCCGTACATCACCACTTTCCAACAATAACTGGCCGTTTTCATCTTTCATCACTCCCTCCTTTCCGATCTTTCCCTTTCTCACACGCTTCACCTCTTTCCAGAACATCTTTTTGTTCTTCTCAAAAATTTGGCACAACTGTCACCCCAAAGCTAACAGTGATTGATCGATCATTTAGTTCTTCAATCAACTCCTAATTGTCAGTAAATCATTTAGTGTGGAATATGTGCACAAAATCACACGAAATAATTACCTTGCATTGCAAAAAAAAAATCATTTGCATGATAAAAAATTATAGCTCATCTTCCTCTCCTATATAATTCCATGGTTGATCTCGTAATCAATATTCATTGATCAGAGATTGTGAAGACGAAGGACTTCGTGACCGACACCAGTGTCCTGCGGGACATCAGCCATCCAGCCTTGGCCAAAATGTTTGGAGTTCACTCTGATCCAAAAAAGACTTTCCTGCTCATTGCTTACTATCCCCTGGGGAGTATCAAGGATTTCTTCAGTAGAGGTAAGCATGCTAACCACAAGAGCCGGTAAGGTTAAAATTACAATCTGATACCCCTATTAAGGTTAGAACAATATAATATTCATGTTGAATGGCTGAGTTATGGACAAAATTTTAACCTAGGAACAGAATCTACCAATTATTCAAACAATAACGCAACCATAAAAGTGAAAAAACGTATGCGTGATTTAGGCGTAAGAAGGCAAACTGATTCATTGAACAAATTTAAAGGTCGAGGTAAGTTCAGAAGGCTGGGTTCCTGGGCCACGAGGGTCTTTGTTTTCTTACCAAAAGATGAAAAAAACGATTTTGATCTTTTGGAAACAACTTATCCATCCAGTTATAAATCATTGCACTCCTCTCTGGATCTCACATAAACGGAAAGATCTAGAAAGATCTGATGTCAAAAGTAGTCCTACCTCAAAAGTTACAGAGGTAAAGGAAATGAAGTGCAATGACCAATTTGAAATTCTTGAAGTTATGCTTAATCCACACAGCAATGGCAAATTCTACAACGCTCTAAACAAAATGCGTTAACTTGCGGAATCAGATAAGAAGAAATTAGATGCAGACCAATGACATGGCGTCGTCTCACCTACGAGAAAGTTTTGCTGATCGCATGACATTTGCTGCCAGACGAAGTATTACTTGAAACCTAAATTAAACCTTTAATAATAAATCTTACAGAGTTCAGGGCGCGAAATAGCACCGAGCAAAGCCGCATGATCGTATAAGAGGTGCGGGTAAAAATAGCCCCTCCAACCCCAACCGATTCATCTGACATTGTTCAAGGCTCGAACTCACCATCGAGCAAGAGCATGCTGATCGAATCGGAGGTACGGAATTTTTTTTTTTTAACCCTATTCACTTTTCTGACACTGTTCAGGTCGCAAATTCACCACCGAGCAGCAGCAGCTGATCGTATCGGAGGTCGCAGTCGGAATGGCGTATCTCTCAAAGCTGGACTTCACCCACCGCGACCTCGCCGCCAGGAACGTTTTGCTCGCTAACGACCTCACCCCAAAGATAACAGACTACGGCCTCTCCCTCCTCATCAAGGTTTAACAGGGGACCATCTCTGATTGCATTACTTTTAAATGTTAATTTTTATAATACTTCAATAACGTTTAATCGAAGTAGCCAACGTTCTGTGTGTTATTATACAAGCGAGATGTTCTAAAAGTGTCACATTTTTAATCAGTTGATACATATTTTTTTAATGTCCTTAACAAGAACCAGCATAATTGATCTTCAAAATCTGCACACCTGATACTACACCCTATGATGAATAGCAACACGATGATCATTTTTGGATGACATTGGAAGAAAATATGCAGCAGAAGGATTCCATACCAAAAGAATCAGAAAAAAAGAATGCTAAATTCACCATTGGGCAATTCACATATTTTTGTTTTGTCGATACATGCCTTTATGTTCACACTGGCTAAAATGCGCTATTTTTTTTGTAATTCTGTTGAATAAGGTTATGAAAGTTGAGCTGAGTGAACAAAGAGGGAGTGACCGAGGTATGACGGCTGTATCAAGATGCCTGGAGCTAGACTCTACTACTGGGGGGGACTGGGTGGGGCTGGATGGATAGAGTGCAGGCGCGTTGCAAGGCGGTGCTCCCGGAGGGTAGCGGATTTTCAAATTTTAATTAAATGGGAATGCAAAACCTGGCCTTCCAAAATTTCCATAACCGTTTCTTCACATGTCCCAACCTTAAGAGGCGAGGCAGGTGCTCCCGCCGCCCTCTCTTGGCAACGCCCTTGATGAAGTAGAGTTTGCAATGAGTGACAAAGGTGTCAGAATGGAAGTGGCAAGAGAGCGAGCAATTTATTACAATGAAATCCAAATAATCATAAAGCGTGAGGTTAATATGACTTAGAATTGCCTCCAACAGATGTCCGGCCTGTCGTGTAAGCGGTTGGGTGTGAGCATTGCTAGTCAAGCCACAGTATTTAGATACATTTGCAGAGTATCTTGTCCGAATCTTTCTCTCAAGAATCGGATAATTTAATAAAAAGTCTAACTAGACACTACCTCGCCCTGCACAGGTTGTAAGGTGGCGATGATGGGCTACCTCGCCCTGCACAGGATGTAAGGTGGTGGTGATGGGGAGGATAGAATACAGCTGAAGATGTGAGCTTGCCCGTGACCAGAAAAAAATGGTGGTGTTCCAAACCAGTTACATATGTGTGTTCCAGTTATGTACATACATGTGTGTGAGAGTGTAAGGGTTGAGTCTGGAGACGTAATGCTCGTACTGGACACTACACACCAAAAAGCTACGTTACGTGTATACATGTGTGTGAGAGTGTAAGGGTTGAGTCTGGAGACGTAATGCTCGTACTGGACACTACACACCAAAAAGCTACGTTACGTGTATGCATGTGTGTGAGAGTGTAAGGGTTGAGTCTGGAGACGTAATGCTCGTACTGGACACTACACACCAAAAAGCTACGTTACGTGTATACATGTGTGTGAGAGTGTAAGGGTTGAGTCTGGAGACGTAATGCTCGTACTGGACACTACACACCAAAAAGCTACGTTACGTGTATACATGTGTGTGAGAGTGTAAGGGTTGAGTCTGGAGACAATGTTCGAATGACAGTAACCACATGTTTACACATCCTCGGTTGGGGATGGAGGCGGCATAACTACCAAAATTGAACTTGCTAAGATGCTCTTCCATCTGTTCATATTTGGTGCTATATCATCTGCTTATATTATTGATTCATTGACAATTTATTTGACTCAGAAGCAGTAGAAACACAGCTTTTGAAGAGTGAATTTCCTTCCTTTTCTCCTTGCAGCCTGATGTTAAGAAACAGCTGGATGCATATATGTTCTGGAAATGGCTTGCTCCAGAAGTCTTGGGATCCAGGATGACGTGGTCCTGCAAAAGCGATGTCTGGTCCTATGGGGTCTTCTGTTGGGAACTGTACACCCAATGCACTAAGTCGCCTTATCAAGGTAAGCAGCTGTGTATAGTGTGCATTAAAAGTACCTTCCGCCTTCAACTCAGCTTCTTCCGTTCAGAATAAATGTATATTTTTGAGCAACAAAATATATTGACATTTCCTTCTGCGTCCATTCATATGGAAATGAAAAACTAGTTTGATGTTTTAGTATTGCCTAGCTCGCTAATATTTTGCCATGAAGTACTGTGCAACAGAGTTCTGTCTGTCAACATTAAGCACTTCAGTGTTCTCCAGTGCGAGTCCCTGATGTACTTTTGGCGAGCAAAGTTGAGAAATGTTTTCGTAACCATGCAAGTGCGCCCTGTATCTGGAGTTAGTGAAAACATAACACACAAAGTCCGCAAACATATAAATGAAACTCTGTTCCATGAAACTGACTGAAATTCTTTCATATGTGTTAATGCAGATATTTCAACAAGAGCCGATCTGCTCCGACTCCTTGAAGCTGGCCACCGCCTCCCTAAGCCAGACTCCTGCACCGGCTTCCTATACGAGATGATGACCAAGTGCTGGGCGATGGACCCTGGGAAGCGCATCTCCTTCAGTGACATACAGCTGTTGCAAAGCCTTCTCTTTATATAATGTGACTTGCCAACCCTGGGAAGCGCATCTCTTTCAGTGACATACAGCTGTTGCAAAGCCTTCTCTTTATATAATGTGACTTGCCAGTCCCTGGGAAGCGCATCTCCTTCAGTGACATACAGCTGTTGCAAAGCCTTCTCTTTATATAATGTGACTTGCCAGTCCCTGGGAAGCGCATCTCCTTCAGTGACATACAGCTGTTGCAAAGCCTTCTCTTTATATAATGTAACTTGCCAGTCCCTGGGAAGCGCATCTCCTTCAGTGACATACAGCTGATGCAAAGCCTTCTCTTTATATAATGTGACTTGCCAGTCAGAACTAAAGGGAGGTAAATCGTGGGCCAATTGTGGGCTGAAGACGCGATGGAGTTTACTGGACCAAGATACTTAGATTAAATACCTTAACCGATCTTTAAGAGATGAAGTTAGACAAAATTAATTAAAAAAGTATCAGAATACTGTCTTCTATCCAACAAAGACGGTCGACCAGCTATAAGTCGTCTCTAATTAATATCTTGTTCGCCCCAACGAGGGAGAGGGAATGCATAGCACCGTGCTCACCCCATCGAGGGGTGGGTGAAGCGTAGCATCGTGTTCACCCCATCGAGGGAGAGGGAATGCATAGCACCGTGTTCACCACAACGAGGGGTGGGTGAAGCGTAGCATCGTGTTCACCCCAACGAGGGGTGGGTGAAGCGTAGCATCGTGTTCACCCCAACGAGGGAGAGGAAATGCATAGCACTGAGTTCACCCCAACGAGGGGTGGGTGAAGCATAGCATCGTGTTCACCCCAACGAGGGAGAGGGAATGCATAGCATCGTGTTCACCCCAACGAGGGGTGGGTAAAGCGTAGCACCGTGTTCACACCAACGAGGGGTGGGTGAAGCGTAGCATCGTGTTCACCCCAACGAGGGAGAGGGAATGCATAGCACCGAGTTCACCCCAACGAGGGGTGGGTGAAGCATAGCATCGTGTTCACCCCAACGAGGGAGAGGGAATGCATAGCACCGTGTTCACCCCAACGAGGGGTGGGTGAAGCGTAGCATCGTGTTCACCCCAACGAGAGAGAGGGAATGCATAGCCCCGTGTTCGCCCCAACGAGAGAGAGGAAACCCATAGCACCGTGTTCACCCCAACGAGGGGTGGGTGAAGCATAGCATCGTGTTCACCCCAACGAGGGAAAGAGAACCCATAGCACCGTGATGGGGCGCGATGTTCTGCTCCTGCCTCTCCTTATTAAATCAGTTCTATAAGAAACAAACAACTGATTTGAATTGATCGCACTCTCCTAGTAGGCATGTCTTCAAACCAATGGTGTGCACCTGAATGGTAATGAATGTTCAATTTGGCCTAATTAATAATGAATAGAAGGCTAAATTTGAATAGCGTTATATAATTAAGTTTTGCTGGTCACGTTTGTTACGCATGTTAGTTTGACAGATGAAGATGGATACGACATTAGAAAACAACGCAAATTACCTGAATCATACAAATGAAATTTAAATCGAAGAGGATACTGAGTCTTAAAAATATTTGAAACATAACTTTAGGTAAAACCAATGGGATTTGTGACGTTTTTATTCTGAGTCAAACTTTACCCTGACAGGTACTTTAAGATTATCTTATACTTAGAGAATTGTATTTATTTGCTTCTAAAAATCAATATACATAGTAGTAGAACATTGTATACAATTTAAAAAAGGTTAACGTGAAAAAAATTGTTTATTGAATCGGTGATCACCGGAAATATAGGTAGACAACACACTTTAACCTAATCTTGACTATACTGCTTGCACTGACATTCGAACCATGAAGAAGCGGAAAATAGATACTACCCAACATTTTGTTAACACATTTAACTCACGTAATATACCACAAAAAGTTTAAGTAACGCTAGTAAACATGAAATGTTTCATGTTCCCAGGATGGAACATCTTAAAGGAATACTAAGAATGGGATAGAATACTTTGAAGTTCACAGGAATCTGTTCACGAATTCCATCTTGCAGTGAAACTGCTTACACAGAGGTGGCCATGATACGTCGTTTCATGCTGCATGGGCTATTTCTCCATGATGTTAGAACCTCATTTTCTGCGCATTTCCCTCAGCCAGCTGTGGCACCAAGCATTATTGAACCATTAATCCGTGCAGTTCTCCATTAACTGTCACCGCGTTCCCATTAATAGTCTCCTAAGAATATTCACCCATTTCAGTGTGAAGATGCTATTTCAAGCGTTTTTTGTAATAAGTGGAATGGAGCTTTTTCGTAAGATTAATTTTATGGCGTGCCCCTTCAAATCTTTCATCGGAATTCATTGTAACGGCCTGCGATAAACTCTGCGATAAACTCTGTGATAAACTCTGCGATAAACTCTGTGATAAACTCTACGATTAACTTTGCAATAAACTCTGCGATAAAATCTGTAATTAACTTTGCGATAAACTCGGCGATAAACTCCTAGCGGAACGGAAATTAACCTATTCGCCGGGCTCCTTAATATTTGCCGAATAGATGACTCAGTTCGAGCGCTCCACACAGTCTGCCACAGCGCCCATACAGTCTGCCACAGCGCCCACACAGTCTGCCACAGCGCCCACACAGTCTGCCACAGCGCCCACACAGTCTGCCACAGCGCTGGATCTTTGCCTCGTCGTCCTTAGGCATTATTTCGAATTTACGCCGGTATCTTGAACTTAACCTTTAGAAATGTTACTCCTCTTCTTTGAACTTGATACGCCACTGCACCTTGCACATTTTTTTCTCTCTCTTGTGACAAGTACACCACTGTTCTCTCTCTTGTGACAAGTACACCACTGTTCTTTCTCTTGTGACAAGTACACCACTGTTCTCTCTCTTGTGACAAGTACACCACTGTTCTCTCTCTTGTGACAAGTACACCACTGTTCTCTCTCTTGTGACAAGTACACCACTGTTCTCTCTCTTGTGACAAGTACACCACTGTTCTCTCTTGTGACA
>SDVV010045467.1:0-10064 GCA_016164225.1 Gammarus roeselii
GTCGGTAGCCAGGTATCGAACCCGACGTCGCTGGTATGCGAGACCAGCACGTTCTCTATCAGCTTAAGCACGGTTACTGTGCTATATATACAAGCAACACAGTGATAACAGAGGAGCGTGTTAGTCTAGCCTAAACAAAACAATGTGCACGAAAGCTTGAATCACAACATTTGTTGTGTTGGATGGCCTAGTGCACTGCGTGCTGGTCTCGCATACCAGCGACGTCGGGTTCGATACCTGGCTACCGACTATAGGTTTTTCCGATGATGAGATCACTGTGATAATTTAAGTAGGGTAATGACTTTGTTCACGGAGCGTCCCCGAGATCGATTTCCATTTGCCTTACAGCCATTGCACCTCCAAAGGAATTGACTTCATTCGTGCAGCAGCCTTGAAAACTATGCTCATTTCATCTACAAATCGAGATCATTGTGGAGTAGTGACTTTGTTCTCGGAGCCACCCCGCGAGCGATTTCAAAGTTCCATACAAGCATTGCCACTCCAAGGGATTGACTTCATTCCTGCAGCAGCACCGAGAACCATGTCCATTTCCCATACGAGGTGAGACTGTTTTAGGGTAGTGACAGTTCTCGAAGCCGCAGCAAGACCGATTTCCATTTGCCTCACAACTATTGCACCTCTGAGAGAAGTGACTTCATTCCTGCAGCAGCCCCGAGAACTATGTCCACTTCATTTACGAGCCGAAATCATTGTAGGGTAGTGACTTTGTTTGCGGAGATGCCCCGCGAGCGATTTCAAGGTTTCTTACAAAAATTGCAACTCCAGGGGAAGTGACTTCAATCCTGCAGCAGCTACGAGAACTCTGTTCATTTCATCTACGAATCGAGATCATTGTAGGGTAGTGACTTCGTTCTCTGAGCCGCCCCGCGAGCGATTTCAAAGTTCCATACAAGCATTGCCACTCCAAGGGATTGACTTTATTCCTGCAGCAGCCTCGAGAACCATGTCCACTTCCCTAACGAGGTGAGACTGTCGTAGGGTAGTGACGGTTCTCGAAGCCGCAGCAAGACCGATTTCCACTGGCCTTACAACAATTGTATCTCCAAGGGAATGACTCCATTCCTGCAGCAGCTACGATAACTCTGTTCATTTCATCTACGAGCCGAGATTATTGTAGGGTAGTGACTTTGTTCGCGGAGCCGCCCTCGAGCAATTTCAAAGTTCTTTACAAGCATTGCCACTCCAAGGGATTGACTTCATTCCTGCAGCAGCACCGAGAACCATGTCCACTTCCCCTACGAGCTGAGATCGTTGTAGAATGGTGACTTTGTTTTCGGAGCCGCAGCGAGACTGATTTCCATTTGCCTTACAATTAATTGCATCTCCAAGGGAGTGACTTCATTCCTGCTGCTGGTCCGAGAACTCTGTCCACTTCATCTACGAGCCGAGATCATTGTAGGGAAGTGGCTTTGTTCTCTAATCCACCCCGAAAGTGATTTCAAAGTACCTTTACAAGCATTGCCACTCCACGGGAGTGACTTCGTTCGTGAAACAGCTACGAAAACCCTGTCCATTTGATCTACGAGCCGAGATCATTGTGGGCGAGTGGCTTTGTTCTAGGAGCCGCCTCGAGATCGAATTCCATTTTCCTTTCAGTCATTGCATATCCAGGGAAAATTACTTCTTTCTTTCAGCAGCCACAAAACCATGTCCACTTCCCCTGCGAGATGCGATCGTTTCAAGGTAATGACTTTGTTCACGGAGCCGCCCCGAGACCAATTTCCATTAGCCCTACAGTCATTGCACCTCCGAGGGAAGTGACTTAATTTCTGCAGCAGCCCCGAGAACTCTGTCCACTTCATCTACGAGCCGTGATCATTGTTGGGTAGTGACTCTGTTCGCGGAGCCGCCCTGCGAGTAATTTCAAAGTTCCTCACAAGCATTGCCACTCCAGGGGAAATGACTTCATTCCTGCAGCAGCTACGAGAACTCTGTTCATTTCATCTACGAATCGAGATCATTGTTGAGTAGTGACTTTGTTCTCGGAGCCGCCCCGCGAGCGATTTTAAAGTTCCATACAAGCATTGCCACTCCAAGGAATTGATTTCATTCCTGCAGCAGCACGGAGAACCATGTACACTTCCCCGACGAGCTGAGACCGTTGTAGGGTAGTGATTTTTTTCGCGAAGCCGCAAAAAGACCGATTTCCATTTGCCTTACAACTATTGAATCTCCAAGGGAATGATTTCATTTCTGCCGCAGCTACGAGAACTCTGTTCATCTCATCCACGAGCCGAGATCATTGTAGGGTAGTGACTTTGTTCTTGGAGCCGCCCCGAAAGCGATTTCAAAGTTTCTTACATGCATTGCCACTCCGAAGGAATGACTTCATTCCTGCATCAGCACCGAGAACCATGTCACTTCCCCTCTCTAATTTGAGATCTCTGTAGGGTGATGACTTTGTTCACGGCACCGCAACGAGATCGATTTCCATTCGTCTCACCGTTATTGCACCTCCGTAGGAGATGACTTCACTCCTGCAGCAGCCCAAAGAACCATGTCCACTTCCCATACGAGCTGAGACCGTTGCAGGGTAGCGACTTTGTGCTCGAAAACTCAGCAAGACCGATTTTTATTTGCCTTACAACCATTACACGTCAAAGGGAATTGACTTCTCTCTTGCAGCAGCCCCGAGAACTCTGTCCACTTCATCGACGAGTCGAGATCATTGAAGGGTAGGGATTTTGTTCACGGAGCTGCCCCTAGGGTGATTTCAAAGTTCCTTACAAGCATTGCCACTCCAGTGGAAGTGACTTAATTCCTGCAGCAGCCCCGAGATTACTGTCCACTTCATCTACGAGCCGATATCATTGTAGGGTAGTGACTTTGTTTTCGAAGCCGCCCCGCGAGCTATTTCAAAGTTCCTTACAAGCATTGCCACTCCAAGGGAGTGACTTCATTCCTGCAGCAGTCCCGAAAACCAGGTCCACTTCCCATACGAGCTGGGATCGATGTAATGTAGAGACTTTGTTCACGGAGCCGCCCCGAGACCGATTTCCATATGCCTTACAGTCATTGCACCACAAAGGGAATTGAATTCTCTCTTGCAGCAGCCCCGAGAACTCTGTCCATTTCATCGACGAGTCGAGATCATTGTGGGGTAGTGATTTTAATCTCGGAGCCGCTCCGAGGGTGATTTCAAAGTTCCTTACAAGCATTGCCACTCCAAGGGATCGACTTCATTCCTGCAGCAGCACCGAGAACCATGTACACTTCCCTTACGAGCTGAGACCGTTGTAGGGTAGTGACTTTGTTTTCGAAGCTGCAGCAAGACCGATTTCCATTTGCCTTACAACTATTGCATCTCCAAGTGGATTACTTTATTTCTGCAGCAGCTACGAGAACTCTTTTCATTTCATCTACGAGCCGTGATCATTGTAGGGTAGTGACTTTGTTCTCGGAGCCGCCCCGGGAGCGATTTCGAAGTTCCTTACATGCATTGTCATTTCAAGGGAGTGACTTCGTTCCTGCATCAGCACCTAGAACCATGTTCACTTCCCATTCGAGCTGAGACCGTTGTAGATTGGTGACTTTGTTCTCGGAGCCGCAGCAAGACCGATTTCCATTTGCCTTACAACTATTGCATCTCCAATGGAGTGACTTCATTCCTGCAGCTGGTCCGAGAACTCTGTCCACTTCATCTACGAGCCGATATCATTGTAGGAAAGTGGTTTTGTTCTCTAATCCACCCCAACAGCGAATTCAATGTCCTTTACAAGCATTGCCACTCCAAGGGAGTAACTTCTTCCATGCAACAGCTACGAGAACTCTGTCCATTTGATCTACGAGCCGAGATTATTGTGGGCGAGTGAATTTGTTCACGGAGCCTCCCCGAGACCAATTTCCATTCGCCCTACAGCAATTGCACCTCCGAGGGAAGTGACCTAATTCCAGCAGCAGCCCCGAGAACTCTGTCCACTTCATCTACGAGCCAAGATCATTGTAGGGTAGTGACTTTGTTTACGGAGCCACCCCGCGAGCGATTTTAAAGTTCCTTACAAGCAATACCACTCCAGGGGAAGTGACTTCATTCTAGCAGCAGCTACGAGAACTCTGTTCATTTCATCTACAAATTAAGATCATCGTAGGGTAGTGACTTTGTTCTCGGAGCTGCCCCGCGAGCGATTTCAAAGTTCCAAACAAGCATTGCCACTCCAAGGGATTCACTTTATTCCTGCAGCAGCACCGAGAACCATGACCACTTCCCCTACTAGCTGAGACCGTTATGGGGTTGTAACTTTGTTCTCGAAGCCGCAGCAAGACCGATTTCCATTTGCCTTACAACTATTGCATCTCCAAGGGAATGTCTCCATTCCTGTAACAGCTTTGAGAACTCTGTTCATTTCATCTACGAGCCGAAATCATTGTAGGGTAGTGACTTTGTTCACGGAGCCACCCCGCGACCGATTTCTAAGTTCCTTTATAAGCAGTGCCACTCCATTGGAGTGACTTCGTTCATGCAACAGCTACGAGAACTCTGTCTATTTGATCTACGAGTCGAGATCATTGTGGGCGAGTGATTTTGTTCTAGGAGCCGCCTCTAGACCGAATTCAATTGCCTTACAGTCATTGCACATCCAGGGGAAATGACTTTTCCTGCAGCAGCGACGAAAACCATGTCAACTTCCCCTATGAGCCGAGTTCATTGTAGAGTAGTTACATTGTTCTCGGAGCAGCGACGAGAACGATTTCCATTTGCCTCACAGCTATTGCACCTTCAAGAGAAATGACTTTATTCCTGCAGCAGCCCCGACAGTCATGTCCTCTTCCCCTGCGAGCAGAGATCGTTGTAGGGTATTGCCTTTGTTCACGGAGCCGCCCCGAGAACAATTTCGATTCGCCCTACAGCCATTGCAACTTCGAGGGAAGTGACTTAATTCCTGCAGCAGCCCCGAGAACTCTGTCCACTACATCTACCAGCCGAGATCATTGTAGGGTAGTAACTTTGTTCGCGGAGCCGCCCTGCGAGCAATTTCAATGTTACTCACAAGCATTGCCACTCCAAGGGAGTGATTTCATCCCTGCATCAGCTCCGAAAACCATGTCCACTTCCCCTACGAACTGAGATCGATGTAGGATAGTGACTTTGTTCTCGGAGCTGCCCCGAGATCGATTTCCATTTGCCTTACAGTCATTGCACCTCAAAAGGAGTTGACTTCATTCGTGCAGCAGCCTCGGAAACTCTGTCCACTTTATCGACGAGTCGACATCATTGTTTGGTAGTGATTTTGTTCCCAAAGCCGCCCCGAGGGTGATTTCAAAGTTCCTTACATGCATTGCCACTCCAGGGGAAATTACTTCATTCCTGCAGCAGCCCCGAGAACTCTGTCCACTTCATATACGAGCCGAGATCATTGTAGGGTAGTGATTTTTTTTTTGGAGCCGCCCCGCGAGCGATTTCAAAGTTCCTTACAAGCATTGCCACTCCAGGGGAAATGACTTCATTCCTGCAGCAGCTACGAGAACTCTGATCATTTTATCTACGCACTGAGATCGATGTAAGGTAGGGACTTTGTTCACGGAGCCGCCCCGAGACCGATTTCCATATGCCTTACAGTCATTGCACCACCAAGGGAATTGAATTCTTTCTTGCAGCAGCCCCGTGAACTCTGTTCATTTCATCGACGAGTCGAGATCATTGTAGGGTAGTGACTTTGTTCTTGGAGCCGCCCCGCGAGCGATTTCCCTTGCCACTGCAAGGGAGTGACTTCACTCCTGCAGCAGCCCCGACAACCATGTCCACTTCCCACACGAGCTGTGACCGTTGTAGGGTAGTGACTGTTTTCGAAGCCGCAGCGAGACCGATTCCCATTTGCCTTTCAACTATTGCACCTCTGAGGGAAGTTTATTTATTTCTGCAGCAGCCCCCGAGAACTCTGTCCACTTAAACTACGAGCCGAGATCATTGTAGGGTAGTAACTCTGCTTGCGGAGACTCTACTTGCGGAGACACTACTTGCGGAGTTTCTAACAACATTGCAACTCCAGGGGAAGTGACTTCATTCTTGCAGCAGCTATGAGAACTCTGTTCATTTCATCTACGAATCGAGATCATTGTAGGGTAGTGTCTTTGTTCTCGGAGCCGCCCCGCGAGAGATTTCAAAATTTCTTACAAGCATTGTCACTCCAGGGGAGTGATTTCATTCCTGCAGCAGCACCGAGAACCATGTGCACTTCCCCTACGAGCTGAGACCGTTATAGGGTAGTAACTTTATTCTCGAAGCCGCAGCAAGACCGATTTCCATTTGCCTTACAACTATTGCATCTCCAAGGGAATGACTTCGTTCCTGCAGCAGCTACGAGAACTCTGTTCAATTTCATTTACGTGCCGAGATCGTTGTAGGGTAGTGACTTTGTTCTCGGAGCCGCACCTCGAGCGATTTCAAAGTTCCTTACAAGCATTGCCACTCCACGGGAGTGACTTCATTCCTGCAGCAGAGCCGAGAACCATGTCCACTTCCCCGACGAGCTGAGACCGTTGTAGGGTAGTGACTCTGTTCTCGAAGCCGCAGCAAGACCGATTTTCATTTGACTTACAACTATTGCATCTCCAAGGGGAGTGACTCCATCCCTGCAGCTGGTCCGAGAAATCTGTCCACTTCATCTACGAGCCGACATCATTGTAGGAAAGTGGCTTTATTCCCTAAGGCACCCCGCAAATGATTTCAAAATTATTTTACAAGCATTGCCACGCGAGGGGAGTGACTTCGTTTCTGCAACAGCTACGAGAACTCTGTCCATTTGATCTACGAGCCGAGATCATTGTGGGCGAGTGACTTTGTTCTAGGAGCCGCCTCGAAACCGAATTTCATTTTCCTTTCAGTCATTGCATATCCAGGGGAAATGACTTCTTTTCTGCAGCACCAACAACAACCATGTCAACTTCCCCTATGGGCCGAGTTCATTGTAGAGTAGTGACATTGTTCTTGGAGCAGCGACGAGAACGATTTCCATTTGCCTCGCAGCTATTGCATCTCCAAGGGAAATGACTTCATTCCTGCAGCAGTCCTGACAACCATGTCTACTTCCCCTGCGAGCTGAGATTGTTGTAGAACGGCTTACTTTGTTCTCGGAATCGCAGCAAGACCGATTTCCATTTGCCTTACATTTATTGCATCTTCAAGGGAATGACTTCATTCTTGCAGCAGCTACGAGAACTCTGTTCATTTCATCTACGAATTGATATCATCGTAGGGTAGTGACTTTGTTCTCGGAGCTGCCCCGCGAGCGATTTCAGGGTTCCTTACAAGCATTGCCACTCCAAGGGGGTCACTTCTTTCCTGCAGCAGCACCGAGAACCATGTCCACCTCCCCCTCTGAATTGAGATCGCTGTCGAGTAGTGACTTTGTTCACGGTACCGCCCCGAGATCGATTTCCATTCGTCTCACCGTTATTGCACCTTCGAGGGAGAAGACTCTACTACTGCAGCAGCCTCAAAAACCATGTCCATTTCCCATACAAGCTGAGACCGTTGTAGGGTAGTGACTTTGTTCTAGAAGCCGCAGCAAGACCAATTTCCATTTGCCTTACAACTCTTGCACCTCCGAGGGAAGTGACTTCATTCCTGCAGCAGCCCCGATAACTCTGTCCACTTCATCTACGAGCCGAGATCATTGTAGGGTAGTGACTTTGTTTGCGGAGCCGTCCCGCTTGCGATTTCAAAGTTCCTCACAAGCAATGCCACTCCAGGGGAATTGACTTCATTCCTGCAGCAGCTACGAGAACTCTGTCCACTTCATCTACGAGCCGAGATTATTGTAGGGTAGTGACTTTGTTTGCGGAGCCGCCCTGCGAGCAATTTCAAAGTTCCATATAAGCATTGCCACTCCAAGGGAGTGATTTTATTCCTGCAGCAGCCCCGAAAACCATGTCCACTTCCCCTACGAACTGAGATCGATGTAGGGTAGTGACTTTGTACCCGGAGCTGCCCCGATACCGATTTCCATTTGCCTTACAGCCATTGCACCTCCAAAGAAATGGACTTCATTCGTGCAGCAGCCTCGAAAACTCTGCCCACTTCATCGACGAGTCGACATCATTGTAGGGTATTGATTTTGTTCTCGGAGCCGTCCGAGGGCGATTTAAAAGTTCCTTACAAGCATTGCCACTCCATGGTAGTGACTTCATTCCTGCAGCAGCGCCGAGAATCATATCCACTTCCCCCTCTAATTTGAGATTGCTGTAGGGTAATGACTTGTTCACGGCACCGCCCCGAGATCGATTTCCATTCGCCTCACCGTTATTGCACCTCCGAGGGAGTTGACTTCACTCCTGCAGCAGCCCCGAAAACTATGTCCACTTCCCATACGAGCTGAGACCGTTGTAGGGTAGTGACTTTGTTCCCGGAGCTGCCCCGGACCGATTTCCATATGCCTTACAGTCATTGCACCTCCATGGGAATTGACTTCTCTCTTGCAGCAGCCCCGAGAATTGTGTCGTTTTCATCGACGAGTCAAGGTCATTGTAGGGTAGTGATTTTGTTCTCGTAGACGCCCCGTGGGCGATTGCAAAGTTCCATAGAAGCATAGTCACTCCAGGAGAAGTGACTTCATTTTTGCATCAGATCCGAGAACCATGTCCACTTCCCCTACGAGCTGAAATCGTTGTAGGGTAGTGATTTTGTACTCGAAGCCGCGCCGAGAGCGATTTCGAAGTTCCTTACAAGCATTGCCATTGCAAGGAAGTGACTTCCTTCCTATAGCTGCTCCAAAAACTCTGTCCACTCCATTCACGAGCCGATATCATTGTAGGAGAGTTTATTTGTCCTCTGGGCCGCCCTGAGGTCGATTTATGTTTGCCATACAGCTATTGCACCTCCAGATGAAGTGACTTCATTCCTGCAGCATCCACGAGAACCATGTCACTTTCCCCTACGAGCCGAGTTCATTGTAGAGTAGTGACATTGTTCTCGGAGCTGAGACGAGACCGATTTCCCTTTGCCATACAACTATTGCACCTCCAAGGGAAAAGATTTCATTCCTGCAGCAGCCCCGAGAACCATGTATCCTTCCCCTACAAGCTAAGATCGTTGTGGGGTAATGACTTCGTTCACGGAGCCGCCCCGAGATCGATTTACATTCGCCTTACAGTAATTGCACCCCTGAGGAAAATGACTTCATTCCTGCAGCAGCCCCGAGAACCATGTACACTTCCCCTACGAATTGAGATCGTTGTAGGGTAGTGACTTTGTTCTCGAAGCCGCAGCAAGACCGATTTCCTTTTGCCTTACAACTATTGCATCTCCAAAGGAATTGTTTTCTCTCATGCAGCAGCCCCGAGAACTCTGTTCACTTCATCGACGAGTCGATATCATCGAAGGGTAGTGATATTGTTCACGGAGCCGTCCCGAGGGCGATTTCCATTCGCCTCACTGTTATTGCACCTCCGAGAGAAATAACTTCACTCCTGCAGCAGCCTCGAGATCCATGTCCACTTCCCCTACAAGCTGAGATCGTTGTAGGGTAATGACTTTGTTCACGAAGCCGCCCCGAGACCGTTTCCCATTCGCCTTACAGCAATTGCATCTCCGAGGGAAGTGACTTTATTCCTGCAGCAGCCCCGAGAACTCTTTCCACTTCATCTACGAGCCGAGATCATTGTAGGGTAGTGACTTTATTTACGGAGCCACCCCGCGAGCGATTTCAAAGTTCCTTACAAGCATTGCCACTCCAGGGGATTGACATCATTCCTGCAACAGCACCGAGAACCATGTCCACCTCCCCCTCTGAATTGAGATCGCTGTCGAGTAGTGACTTTGTTCACGGTACCGCCCCGAGATCGATTTCCATTCGTCTCACCGTTATTGCACCTTCGAGGGAGAAGACTCTACTACTGCAGCAGCCTCAAAAACCATGTCCATTTCCCATACAAGCTGAGACCGTTGTAGGGTAGTGACTTTGTTCTAGAAGCCGCAGCAAGACCAATTTCCATTTGCCTTACAACTCTTGCACCTCCGAGGGAAGTGACTTCATTCCTGCAGCAGCCCCGATAACTCTGTCCACTTCATCTACGAGCCGAGATCATTGTAGGGTAGTGACTTTGTT
>SDVV010045468.1:0-10064 GCA_016164225.1 Gammarus roeselii
TACTGACGGCTCCAAAACCGCGGACGGAGTGGGAGCAGCCGCTGTGTGCGGGGACATCCCACTCTCGGCCACACTCCTTCATAAGAAGCCTCCGAGAGATGCCATGTTGAAATGTTCGAGTAATTTGTGTGGTGTGTGGGCGGGTGCAAACGGAAGGGCTACGAGTGATGGAACAAAGAGGTCGAACTGACGGTGGCGTAGAGAAAGAGAGCGCTTGAGGAGTGGTTGCAAGCCCGATCGGTGGTGGCCTATGACAACTACAAAGACCTGATGGAATTCGCTAATGCGCCGATCCTCCCCCCAAAGGCTCACTTCGAGACCACTATGAGCAAGATCACATTTCCTTCCCTACACATTACTGCAGAAGGAGGATCTCCAGCTCAGGTCGCTCAGAACCTGCGCAGTTATATCCTCAGCGCGTCACTGACGGGTATTCTACTCCTCTCCGTGATCCCGTCTTAACAGATAGCACGCGAGTTACCCCCCGTCACTGCATTGCTTGTACAGGCTCGTATTGTGACTCACGTTGAGGCTCTGGTGGAAATGAGGCCCAAATCAAATCCACAGGCTCCATTCACAAACTGCTGTTGGGATACCTGATCGAAGCGGCTCTGTGGCGATACAAAGTTCGCCTTCAGACTCTGGACAAGCTTGCTCTGGAGTCTGTTCGGGCAGCCGTTCGAGTAGGATCGATTTTTAACCTCAACCCCTCGCCGACGGGGCGATCTGGAATGCTTTCCAGGTTCATGAAACTATCCGAAGCAGGACGGAGGTCCTCTCATTTATAGCCCCCTCCACTTTAGGTTTCGTGGCCCCTGCACCGCCGGTGGCACATTAGCCTCATCAACTCTAGGAGGGGGTCGCTCGCTCGGAGTTCCTTTCATGGCCATAGCGCTCGACAAGTATCTTCCAGTGATCGCCATGCGTTCCAATGAGGGGCCATCCAACCTCAAGGGAAGCATGGGGGCACCAGTACTTCGCATACAGGTTCGGGGCCCGCCCCTCCACTGCGCCAAAGGACCAAGGACGTGGCCAAAATGGTCGAGCGGAAGGAGGTCGGGGTGGCTCAGCAGGTAAACGACCCAATCCCCGCTCGAAGTCCTCGGGTGACCTTCCCGTAAGTACTTCCGGCGGCCCTCAGGAGTCGCCTAGCGCACAGGAGCGAGGCCACGCCTTTGGTCAAACGCATCCCTTCCAAAAGCCTCTCCTTAAGATGGGCGCCACGACCCCCTTCTCTTGATTACTGTCTCTCACCGGTAAGACGAGGACGTTCTCAAACCCCTCGTGTTAGACTTCCTGCGGAAATGTATAGTCAAGGCGGTGCCCAGGCAACCGGCTTTCGTATATGCGTTTCCCAATGCCTCGGGAGGGTATCGCTTTGTGATTGACCTCTCCAGGCTCAACAAATACATCCCGGTAACTACGTTCCGTTCCGGATGTCTAACCCGCAAAGAAAACGGGCCGTGCTGAAACATCCTCTCTGGTCCACTAAGTCGGACAACAAGGACGCTTTCCCGAACGTTCCTATCCTTTCCAGGTTCCAAAAGTACGTGGCCATGAAACTACTCTGCCAGCTGTATTTTTTCTCGTCCCTTCCATTCGGCCTCAACCTGGGACCAAAAATCTTTACGACGGTCGCAAAACTACCCCTTCGTTTACTCTACCAGCAAGGAATAGACACGGCCTCCTACATCGACGACTGGCTGTTTCTGGGCACCAACGGCACGTCAGCGCCGGTTCAACACCCAGACAGCTAGCGGCCTTTCTTCTCAAGCAGGGTTTCCACGTCCACCTGGTGAAGTCTATTCTGGAACCCATCCAGCAGATCGACTTCCTGGTAATAACGCTTATTGTAGAAGCAGGGTCCATCGCCCCGACCTCACAGCACATCGACCGCTGCAGAGACATGGCTACGAATATACTATCCCGCGGCTCTCACTTCAACAGCATTAGAGTTTTCTCAGCCTAATAAATTTTCTCACACCTTACCTGCTTCATCCGCGCCTCTTCTTCAGCGAAATGGTGCTAGCAGCACGGTCTCTGCGCTTATCCAGCAAGCCCAGCGCTCTCATCAATTCTAACCGCCTTGCAGTACAGCACTGGGCTAACGATGCCATCCTTCACTCCCATGTCACGTTCGCAATGCCTCCACCGGTGCACCTCCTGTGGACGGGCGCATCAGACGAAGCATGGGGGCTAGTCTGCTGCAGCGAACCGCAGTCGTACGGCCGCAGGTCAGCAGAGGAACCCAAACTACATATTACGTCGAAGGAGTCGCTGGCCATCATCCAGTGCTCTGCAGACACAAGCTCATTGGCACAAAACCACAGTCCACGTGTTGTCCGACAACATGGCAGCTGTAGCCATGGTCAATCACTCAAGCTGCAGTAAAGCGCCGGCGTTGCAAAAAATCGGAGCGCAGCTCCTCGGAATCCTCCAGCATGGTCACCTATCTGTTCTCGCGACCTACCTTCCAGGGTCGCAGAACGTCTGGACCGATCAACTCCCACGTCTCCAACCAGTCGAAACGGAGTGGACGCTGACGCCTCAATGCTTTGCCCGCCTCGCAATCCTGGTCGTCGCTATGCAAATGAACCTGTTTGCACACCCAGGAAACCACAAGCTCCCACTATTTGCAGCTCCGTATCCTCACCCGCGAGCAGCTTCAGTGGAGTCTATCTAGTCCGACTGGAATCAGTGGACGGAAGTATAGCTCTTTCCTCCATACAGCCTGATCCCCCAGGTTCTCCGCAAGCTCGAAACGTACCGCTACAGCGGCGTCCTCGTGGTGCCCGACCACCCCAGCGTACTATGGTGGTCCAAGGTCGTCACTTCTTTCCACAAAATTTCGCTCGCCTTGACGTGTCCCAGCGCGTCGAGGGCAAGGAGGTGTATCTAACTTCATGACCATTCTCTCGCTATCTCTCATTTAATTTCCGAAAAAGGGTTCTCACGATCAAATTCAATAGATCACTGGTAGACACTATCGACCCAACGCCAGTACCAAAGCGTCTGTGCTCGCTTCCAAGCATGGCTACGCACCACACAAGTGCAGTCCATCACCCAAACCACACTCTTGACGTTCCTGCACTAAACCGGCAAGCAGAGGCAGCTCAACCCGCGCACCGTTTTGATTTACAGGAATGCGCTTCATATGCCTTTCCTGCACGGGTTTGGGGTCACGACCCAAGAGTCGATCTTTAAGGAATTGGCGTGAGTTCAGTTTCACGAGAAAAAAAAACGCAAAGGCGTTTTGTTCCACAGTGGAAGCTGGAGCCGGTCCTTGACATGCTCGCTTCTCCTCGCTTCGATGCTCAGACGCCGCCAGTATTGGCACTCTTCCAGAAGACTCTTCCTCGTTGCCTTAGCAGCAGCGAACAGGGTTTCTGAGCGGGCAGCCATGGCACGCACGGGACTACATTTCTTCTAGAACCCTCCAAGCGCTCTCATATTGACCTCTGACAAGTTCCTGTACGAAAAACAGACCATCACCCACACGCCACCGCTCATCTAAATCGTCTCACTGCCTTGTGCCCTGTGACTGCTCTCAAAGCCTACGTGGCACGGGGTCCGTCAAACCATCACTTCTTGTTCATCCATCCTACTTTTGGCCAACCTCTCAAAGCGTCATCGGTGGGACACAACATCTGCTCGCTTATTGATGATGCCACACCGAACACTTTCACTAAAGCTCATGACGTCAGGAAGTATGCCTCATCTCTCGCTTGGACGCGTGGGGTCCCTCTCCCAGACATCATACCAAGGCATTCTGGAAATCGCCCCACGTGTTCGTACACAAGTACCTATTTACAGTAGAGAAGCCTAACCAACCTTGCATCTCATTAGGTACCACGTAGATAGGCCTTCTCGTTTCCAAGGTTCATGACAGTTGAATCGGCTAATGCCAGAAACTTCACTTAATATTATAGAGTACGTACATCATAACCTTACCATATCGTTCAGAGGCACTCTACGCTAAGGCTTCAGGTCATGAATTTCGTCGGATTATTGAGTAGGTGATTACTATCCTACTCACGGCACCACAATGTTACCATAGGGGCTATTATACACATTGTCGATACGGATATAATTAGGTTTGTATCGCCACTACCTGATCGTTTACCCACTCTCATACAGGTGAGTAATATGTATAAATTACGGACTTCTCATTTGGTTGTTCAAACTCGAGGCCCGCAGATTATTTTTGCCGCTATGAGCGAGTTTATTTACTGTCGTTGGCACTACACAACATTTGTATTTTCCTATACATAAAAAGAGTATTTGGGCGCTCAGACTCGAGGCCGCATATTAGTTTGCCGCTAGGCGCTACTTTATTTGCTTATGTTGCCACTGAGCAATACTTGTATTTGCCGATCATTAGTCATTACCCCCATTCATACAAATGTGTTATCATTCCTTACGCGGCAAGCGCTTCTTTGAAACCACTCGGTTCAAGATGCAGCCGAGTCATCCAATTTTTGTGCTTTTCTGGCAATAGCCAGCTTGCGCTACATGATGGAATTTTCTATGTTAGCCCTATGGCTCTTACGGAATGGCCGAGAATATAACTTTTGTTATCTCGATTCTCTCAATATAAAGCTATTTCTTTGTAATGTAGTAAGTCATACTGGGCCTCCTCTTCCCCCTGCTATCTTGAAGAAACTACGGTTACCAAAAGGTTTTTCTTTACATCACAACTTAGAAAATCTGAACCCCCTGCTACCCTCATGCCACACGCTGGCAGTTGCCTCTGTTTTTCTGACAGGAGGCCGCTTTTCACCGGCCCTCATGAATGCCGGGCTATGGCAGACCTCACTTATATAGGACGGGAGAGTGTTCGGATCGTCGAAAACGGTCGCAAGACATGGAAGCGCCGAATTTCGTTGGACAGTCGGAACACATAAAAAGTCGGGAAAATTCGAAAAACACAAAATTCTGGAATTTCTCGAAAAATACAGACATAAAAATGTCAAAATCGGTGGAAAACTATTTGTGACGAATTTTATCAAGATTCTCTCAAAAATCTTCTGATGTTTCCTCATCAAGATTCATTCGAATAATAAGCAGAAGCGCATGCTATTCATATGGCTCTTACTACATTACAGAGAAATAGCTTTTTATTGAGAGAATCGAGATAACAAAAGTTATATTCTCCACAAATCATCCTGTACCCTACAATGAACCAATCACTCGAAATCCTTGGTGCAATTCGCGCCTCCAACCCCTCCGCTTCCGACGAGGATCGAATGTTTCTACGAGATGCTCCGCCACCAACATACAACCCTCTGCACTCGCTTACATATGTCTTATTAACAACATAACCTGGTCTACCCACTCATATCCCGAATGGTGGAGGGAGGCGGTGGTTCGGTTTTTACAAATAAACTCGTAAGTTCACTGATGAATTGTTCAGCTACCGCACAATAGCTCTCACTTTGTGTGTAGCGAGGGTTATTTGGAGAAGACCGTGAATGCCCGACTGACCCAGCACTTGAAAGCAAACTCGCTCCTCTCGTCTTTACAATTCGGATTTAGAGAAATGCCACCAGTGCAGGATGCATCATCACTCGTTGTGAATGATATCCAAGGTGCCTTGGACCGCAAACAACACACTGTGTTTTCTTTGACCTCCAGAAAGCATACGATACAACCTGGCGCCATGGCATTTTCCGGAATGTCCATTAGATGAGACTCCAGTGTCATTTAGCATCTTTCATTCGAAACTTCCTCCGGGACAAAATCGGCAATCAACTTACAAACGTGGGTACCCAAGATGAGGTTGTTGCTGCTCAACCCCAACTCCCCCTGCGAAGAAGGTGAAACGGCCCGAGGCCCAGGAACCCACCGACGTGTGCGTGTTGGAGTGCTAAAGCAGGTGAGAGGCCCTATATTAGACCTGCACCTCTGAAATAGCTGATGTTGTCTCGCCGGCGCTCATGGTAGGGTCCTTTCCTCATGGTAGCGTCCTTTCCTGTACTCTATTTGCAGGTACAGATACAGGCACTAGGCCGCATCCCCCAGAAAGGGGGGTGGCCGACGGCAAGGCGTACCTCACACCCTCATACGCTCACACTCACACAACTTAGCTATTTTGTGCTAAAGGGTCCGGCCGGTACCTCCGCAACATACACTCCGAGTAACGAGTGCAGTACGAGGATCCGTTGTCAGCAGCAGGGCACGACAGTTTTCACTGGTGTACTCCCGCCGCGTCATAATGACCCGGGCCCCCCCCACCCACGACCATCCCGACAGCGGGATGCCAAGGGTGGGAAAGCACATCAGAGCAGCGTCAAAATCAACCATTCACAACAGTTCTCCACTCATGCCTGTTCATTGCACACTCTCTCGCCACCTCCTCATTCATGTCTTTCCCAACGCCTGCTTCACACCATCCATCCACCCAAACTTCGGTTTACCTCTAGGCCTGCGACCACTCGCCTCCGCATTCATCACCCTTTTTACCAATCTCCCTTTATCCATCTTCTCCATGTGCCCCCCGAACCATCTCAGAACACGCGAATCCACTCTCCTCCAACTTCTTCACCACCCCTGTTCTGATTCGAACACGTCGTTGGTGATCCGGCCTCTCAGCTTTACTCCAGCCATGCTCCTCAAACATTTCATCTCGAAAACATTCAACCTACTTCTCTACTCTGATCTCACCCACCAAGTCTAAGCTCCGCAGAGCACATTTGGGACAACAGCACCCTCATACAGCTCTCTCTTTGCTTCCATCCCCAACGTCCTACAGCTCATTACACTCTTCAGTGCACCCAACACTTTACACCCCTCCTTCACTCGCGCCTCCACTTCAGTTTCCACTAGTTCAGTTATCTCCACATGGGAGCCCAGATACTGAAAACACTGAACTTCCTTCAAGAGCTCTCCATTTAGGGTGGCACTATTTTTTCTTGCATCGACAGTTCTCGAGCATCTCATTACTTAACTCTTACCCACGTTCACTCGAAGCTTCCTCCTCTCACACTCTCTACCAAACTCAGACACTAGCCTACATAGCTTCTCCTCTGAATCCGCAACCAGGGCCGTATCATCAGCAAATAGCAACTGGCTCAACTGCCAACTCCGCCCATTCGCTTCCAACAGTTCCAAGCCACGACATAGCACAATCGCGTTCACCTCTCTGACCAATCCATCCATAGAGAGGTTGAACAGCCAGGGAGACATCACGCAGCCTTGTTTCAGTCCCACTTTCACTATGAACCAATCACTCACCTTACGTCCCACTCTGACACATGCTCGGCTGCTAACATAGAAACTCTGCACCGCTTTCAACAGATGTCCACCCACTCCATACAAACGCAACACCCTCCACAGCGCTTCCCTGTCAATCCTGTCGTTTGCTTTCTTCAGATCCATGAAGGCCCAGAACACATCCTTTCCTTTGGCAAGGTACCCCCCACAGACCTGTTTCACAGCAAAAATCTGATCGGCACACCCTCTACCCCACCTAAAGTCACACCGTTTCTCTCCAATTGCGCAGTCTGTACAGTCGAATCCTTTCCATCAGCACTCTCCCGTACAACTTGCTAACCACACATAACAGACTGATACCTCGTGAGATACAGCATTCATTTATATCGCCTCTGCCCTTATATAGTGGAATAATGCAGGCACTGCGCCACTCAATCGGTACCACGCTTGTCACAAACACAAGTTCAATAACCTCACCAATCATTCGACAATCGTTACTTCACCCTTCTTCAGGCACACGGTCGCAACGTCATCCAAACTAGGGGCTTTCCTTGCTTTCATCACGTCCACCGCCTCCTGCTCCTCTCCCCTGGTAATGTCCGCCACAAGTCTTTTTCCCAGAACTGGCTGTCATCCTCGACATTCAACAACTCATCAAAATATACGGCCCACTTCTTCCGTACATCACCACTTTCTAATAACAACTGGCCATTTTCATATTTTACCACTTCCTTTTCTCCCGTTCTCTCCCTTTCTTACCCTCTTCACCTCTTTCCAGAACATGTTTTTGTTCTCAAAATTCTGGCACAGCCGTCTGCCCCACCGGACATCAGCATCCTTTTCGGCTCTCCTCACCACCCGGTTCACCTCGCTTCTCCTCTTTGTAGCTTTCATAAGCCACCACCGACTCCACCTGCAATCACTCCTCAAACGCTCCTCTTTTACGTGCGACCGCCAGTTTGACCTCGTTTCACCACTCGCAGCCTTTCCTCCTGCACCCGCCCACACGGCGCTCACCACACACCTTCTTCGCACGTCTCAGCAACGCATCCCTTAACGTCTCCCATTCTTTCTCCACATCTCTCAGGTCCTGTCCTCTCACGTTATTATATTCTTTCCTCAACGCCTGCTGGAACTCCTCGGCTCTACTTCTCACATTCAGTCCACTCACTTTCACTACCTCTCTTCTACCTCCCACTCGTTTGTTGCCCTTCCAATTCTGCTACACTCTTAATCTACCTTCCACCAGCAGACGGTCAGACACTCCTCCACCCTCCCCTCTCAACACTCACACATCCAACAGCCTCCCCACCACTCTCCTCAATATCAGCACAAAATCCATCAGTGCTCTCTCCACCACTGCACCATGGGCGTGTAACGTTAACGTTAACGTGTAACGTTAACTGTATACTCGCTATTGCCAGCTAATAGGCCAGCAAGAGTGAGCTCCCTAGGCCCCTGGCGCGAACCAGGGGGCCGATGGGGAGTCGGAAGAAACTCCACTTGGAAGGGATCAGCATCCCCTCCAGAACACCAAAGACCAAGATTCTAACGGCCAAGAAGATCAGCCTCGCCAAGATGACCAGCACCACCTCTGCGGACGACGACCGAAGGGACGGCCGTATCGACGAGTTGACCAAGAACGTCCAAGAAATACAGAATCTGCTGAGCCAAGCGACCGGCCTCTCTGAGCGAGAGGCGGAAGTTTTTGCCGCAGAACCTAGCACAATTGACGACCGTCTAACGAGACTCGAGGGTCACGTCAAGACCATTTTCCTCCATAACCACGAACTAGTAAAAAACACACCAACTAAAGAACCCGCAACTTACACAAGTACCTCCACCTCTACATCTGACGACAACTTCGACAACTCTACACCCCACCAAAATCCCAATCGAGCTCCAAGGGCTGCAAGGAGAAAGCAATGCACGACATTCGATGAACACAACTGGTTCAAAAATAGTCCTACCTTCGAGAACACCTGAAGATCACGTTCGACGCCAACGACAGACAGGATATTTGTCCATACTCTGCGAAAAGAGCTAGGCTCTTTCACTGTCCGCCCAGTCCTGAGCGTCGCCACCAGCGGCGACGAATGCTTTGCCATCAGAGTAGACACCAAACTTCAAAGTGACACGATTCTCTCCAGAAACAGACTCTGTGGAAAGCCATGCAAAATAGAACCACACCCGACTTTCCCTACAAGCTCAGGTTTGATCTACGTTGAGGACATCCCGAAAGAGGAAATCGAAGAGTACATCACTGGACTGGTTCAATACGAGGACTGCGTTGTCGAAGCAAAGGTTGCACCGAAGATCAAACCAAGAAGAGAGACTACCACAGCCCTAATACTAAAATTCAACTGCCCTACTCCACCAAAATATCTGGACATTCCCTTCTGCGCCACCGAAACCCAGGTTACCCCATTTGAGAGACGTCCGATGCGATATTACAAATGCCAGAATTACGGACACACGAGAGGAAACTGTAACGGTAAGCTAAGATGCTCATACTGCTCCCAAGACGACCACGACAAGCGGGACGACCCCCAGTCATGCTAATCCGAAGAACAGCACTGCTTTTATTGCAAAGTAGACGAACACCCACCGCCGCCATAGGCGAGGGGACCTCTCGTTCGGCCACCCTACCCCGCGAGGCCTCTATATTTTCTGCAGAGCTACACGCACTCGAACTGGCTATCTCCATTACAAAAAGCGACCGCCACCCTAAAAGTGTTATATTTTCAGATAGTCTAAGTGTTCTCACCCAGCTGAAAATTCTGCATTTTGATCACCCTGCCCTTAGAAAAATGCTGGATCCCTGAACACGCGGGAATAAGAGGAAACGAACG
>SDVV010045469.1:0-10064 GCA_016164225.1 Gammarus roeselii
TAACCTGGTCTCAGTAAGTACGACTAGTGGCGTATTGAGCGCCTCTTGCAGTAACCTGGTCTCAGTAAGTACGACTAGTGGCGTATTGAGCGCCTCTTACAGTAACCTGGTCTCAGTAAGTACGACTAGTAGCGTATTGAGTGGCACCTTACAGTAGCCTGGTCTCAGTTAGTACGACTAGTGGTGTATTGAGTGCCCTTACAGTAACCTGGTCTCAGTAAGTACGACTAGTGGTGTATTTAGTGCCTCTTACAGTAACCTGGTCTCAGTTAGTACGAATAGTGGTGTATTGAAGGCCCTTACAGTAACCTGGTCTCAGTAAGTACGACTAGTGGTGTATTGAGCGCCTCTTACAGTAACCTGGTCTCAGTAAGTACGACTAGTGGTGTATTGAGTGCTCCATACAGTAACCTGGTCTCAGTACGTACGACTAGGTGTGTATTGAGCGCCTCTTACAGTAACCTGGTCTCAGTAAGTACGACTAGTGGTGTATTGAGTGCCCCATACAGTAACCTGGTCTCAGTAAGTACGACTAGTAGCGTATTGAGTGCCCTTACAGTAACCTGGTCTCAGTAAGTACGACTAGTAGCGTATTGAGTGCCCTTACAGTAACCTGATCTCAGTAAGTACGACTGGTAGCGTATTGAGTGACACCTTACAGTAACCTGGTCTCAGTAAGTATGACTGGTAGCGTATTGAGTGACACCTTACAGTAACCTGGTCTCAGTAAGTACGACTGGTGGTGTATTGCGCGCCTCTTACAGTTACCTGGTCTCAGTAAGTACGACTAGTGGCGTATTGAGTAACCCCTTACAGAGAACGTTAGGCAAAAGGTTTTCGAAAATTTACTTCTTAAAGTTCAAGGATTATTACATCATAAATTTTTTTTATAGTGATGATATAAACAGTTTATGACGTACAAACTTTATACTTCCAGAGAGAGTATCACGAAGACTGTTTCGACAATCTTTTTTACTGTTATACTGTACCAACATGCGGCATAAATCTACAGTATAACAAAAGAATTTTTGACGGGACACAGAGCCTTTAAAGGTGCACTAGATTTCGAACCATCGAATTTCTGATAACAATTTACATCGGTGGAATAGGGTCCATTTAATAACATGGCAGTCATTTAAAGCGTCAAAATAGTCTTATATATTTTCTGGAGCGTATTAACAATGACCATCTGAAGGAATGCGCACGAATGACCAGCGTTTTGAAGTAGAAGGATATTTTACCATTCTGATTGTGTGAACACGTGCTAGTACCATTACTACTCAGCGCAATCTCTCCGAGCTGGTCAACTTCCATAGAACAGGTGATTGTTGGTAAACAATAGTTTGGCTTCCTAACAATAAATAAATCTTGTTCATTCACGTGATCGTTATATTACTTGGATCAGCGGTCGCATTCTGCTGTAGAACTTGAACGCGACTGCGTGGCAAATTGACTGTATTCTTCTTGGTCGAGAAAATTAGGCTTCTTATAATATTTTCCAATAATTTTTCCCTACGGACCGCTTTTTGAAAAAGTATTAACAGATTGTTTCATACTAACACTAACCCAGCAAAACGAAGTGGGGAAAATTTCTAAGTGTAGTGCCCCTTTAATGAATCGCCCAGTTGACTAACAAATAAACTCTAGTACTGTATTGGATGTAACACAATTTTCTTGCATTTAATTATATCAATATATAGTTGCATTGTGATTCTAGTAGCAGTGCTTACCAGAGGCGTTTTGCTTTATGTGTTTTAGGTTCACGTGTGTCACCCAACTCTTCAAAATCATACCGCCTTATGCTGAACTCAGTCGGGGTTGTAAAGGCGACACGGCAAAGTTTGCCGGCGTCACCCAAAACGAGCTCATCTTCGTGGCTCCAAAAATAAAAAGTTCTCCAACCCTAATGTTGCGGTGAACTAGCAGCACCGAAGATATAACGCGATCAATGAACAATTAAATGATGTATAAATAAACTAAAAAAATTATTCAAGGTCCAAATGTTATTATAGAGGTGTTCATATGAATTAGATACCTATTTGAATTAACTGCAGTATGGCGCGCTTATCGGGCTCGTGCGTTCATGTTTTGACTGATCCGTTCAGCAGCTGGCGAGAATTCGTTTACTCGTAGTTTTGTGAGCCCGTTCGGTCGTAAACGTAGACAACTTCGTTGTGAGCGTGGGACCGTTTATGGTGAACTAAGAAAACATATGCCGAAACGCCTCAGAGTTACGTAAAACGCTTTTCAAACCCCTTTTCTCAATCTCCATATCTAAGTTCATCTCCAGCATTCGTTCAGTGTCTCATCCAACATTGGTGGATACCCACCTCAAGTTCTTGAGCTGCCTCACGGGATGTGCGAGCAGCTTTATCTTGCCTTCTGTGAACCTCCCATAAGGTCATCGCCGTCTCGAACTGCAGAAGCCCGTGCAGACGAGTTAACCCTGAAAATAGGAAGAAAACGATTGGTGCTCCACTCGGAGAATAACTTTAACCATCCTCATTTCTCCTAATGTAAAAAAACTATCTTAATTGACAGTGGGCAGTGTACACGAGGATCCTTTGTTCTGAGGCATAACGTGGCGCCGTAGAATAAGCTGATATAGAAGCACACTTTTTGGACTTAGCTATCGAATTCGCATCTAAGTGTGGTCTTACAAAATGCAGTTCCTTCATTTGGAGATGCAGCCGTAGAAAACCGGGTTAGACTAGGGCTCTCATGGGATAACTACTTTTTGTTTATCGCGTAACATTCAACTTTGTTTCAGTTGCTCCTGGCAGAAAAGAAAGCGTTAAGAAACAAAAAAAATCGGCGCAAATGCTATTCGTAGTGGTATAAACAGTCCTAAATAGATAATCATTCAGATAATCCCGCAATTTTACAACTGATATTTTCTTCATTGTTTCCAACCGTCAAGACTAGCATTCACTTCCCTAGCAGAGATTCACTAATTCTCTAGCAGCAGAACTATCAAACACAGACAAAAGAGTATGAAAACGTAAATATAACATTTTGTTTTCTTCGTTTAATATTGGTTAAGCAGTTATGCAAACAATCGTGTGTATTTCCTATGGACACAAATGCTTCCATGAGTTGCGATTATTCAGGAAGTTTGGGTTCTTATTCTTCATTGGTATCAAGTCTGGTCTGAAGGTAGGCCGGAATATCGTAACATCTATATTTTACTCGATCAAGCTTTACGAATAAGTGTTTCTAACCCTCGGGACAGACGTACGTATTATTCTAGGATACGTAACTCTAAGACCGAGTTATTTTGAGAGTAAAATATTCTAGTGTTGTTGCTTATAATTGTTAACGTATAATATTGACAATTTAAATTGTGTCCGATGTAACTGAGGTGAACTAAGTCAAAATCATTGTGAACGACTGAACATTGAACGTTGTGAACGAACATTGTGAACGACTGTACGTTGAACGTTGTGAACGACTGAACGTTTAGAGTCGTGAACAAACGTTCTGAACGACTGAACGTTGAACGTCGTGAACGAACGTTGTTAACGACTGAACGTTGAACGTCGTAAACGAACGTTGTGAACAAATGAACGTGTGGATGCATTCACAAATTTGTATTGTAGTATTTTTTTCTTTATTTGCAACTTTTCCATCCTTGCCTACACAATTAGTCAGTCTGCTGATGAACGACCAGAAAGAACATTGATGAACTACTTGAAAGAACATCGACTGGCAAAATAATGTTTTATGGAAAAATGAAAAAGTTATATTTCATGTGTCCAACAAATCACTACGAATCAATTACCGTACCCATGAAAAAATTCCCTCACTTTGTCCGAATTCATTAGACAAACATTTGAAAAAGTATCTGGAAACTGTGTCTAGATATTGTAGCGTTCCTAGCACTCCGGGTAGATACACACCTGGTTGAAAGATATCCACAAAGAAGAGGGATTCCCTGCACAAGTCCAATTTCCTCTTTAGTTGCTGTTCACTCAAGCCCCCGAGCTGTGATTGGTTCTGTTTACCGATGATTTGAGCCAATGCAACCTTGACTTCGGTTCTGTAATGATGACTTTCCCCTAAATTTTCTAGTGTAGTTGCCAAAAATTCTTCTGAATCCAAGAGGTTTCCTCTAAGATTAGCCAAACGTTCTCCCAACAGTTTGAGCAATCCGGCGACATCCTGAGCACTCATGACAGAGTTGCAGGAATGACAAGACCACTCCATAGTTGAGTCGACCGGAGGACCGACCAAATTGCTACAATTCTTGCACTTGATGCTGCTGAAATGAGTACCTAACTCTGTGGGGTCGAGACACCTTTTACACTGACAGCGGAAGTATTTAGTGGTACGCAGATGCATTTGCCTGCTAGAGGTACCCCACATTGGGTCGGTGTAGGAGGTCGTTAGGTGGTCTCCTTTCTTGATATCTACCGCAGCACGTACTACAACATTCATCTCTACGTCAAACGTTCTTAAGGTGTTTGGAACACAGGAATGTTCTAACAAACAGGCACGTCCATACAGACCCACAAAGTTAGGAGAGGGAATCTCAAACCCGTTCACCTCCAAAATTCCGCAAATTTTGTAGAGCTCTTCATCAGTGAAATCTTGGTACTTCAAATAACCTCGCACAAAATCAATCACGTTGCACTTGTCAAGCTCAGTAGCTTTTGCCTTCTTGCGCTCTTCCAAGTGCGCTTCCATGGTCATCAGCTCATCCCACTTGTTCGGGTTGGTCTGTTTGATCCACAGGCAACGCAAGGGTGTAATACACTCGAACATCTCATTGAGTTGGTAGAATTTGGTGACGACCACCTTCGATCCTCTGGCTCTTGAGGCTTGGCACTCAGGCTGGTGAAGAGTTACTTGTTGACACTCTGGGTTACACAATGGCCAGCCACAGTCGGTGCAGGAGTGGCTACCGTCTACGGGAGAAGAACAACCCACACAGACGGGCATCGTTATCTGAAAAATGAACAATCATGTATGAAGTTTAGTAATGAAATTATTTGAAACATAGGATGGTACAATAAATGAAGAGGTAACGTTCACTAGCAAAGAAAAACTCTCGCAGGCGAGCATCGCCTTTTGCCAACAATGACAGCCATCGGAGATGATGATTACACACCAAAAATAAAATATTTATTCACAACACTATGCAAAAGGTGAGTATAAATCAAAAATTTACCTGTATATTACTGTTCACAAAAACAGCGTGATCCAATGTTTTCAGCTTCTTATGTTTTATTAATTGGCTTATTCTTTATGTAACAATATCCAGTGATCACAGACCAGTAACCATGGAATCAAAGGCATAAATTGAACTGCTAACTTTTTGCTAAGCGTAATGTGATTGTAATTTGATTTAGTCTCTCAGAAACATAAGATTATGTATTGCCTCTTGACTTGTTGCAATATAAAGGAAGGATTGCAGTACACAGCAAGAATTCACTCAGATTCAAACTATCAGTCTTAGAAAACACTGTATATTGTACATAACAAATCAGGTAATTCGAGCCAGGACGAGACAAAGTGAATTTCACAGATTATTCTGTCATAAATTCCTATTATGTCGCTGTAACTTTTCCCTAAATGTCTGTTAATTGTATAATCATAAAGCCTGTTAAAAACTCTTGGCATACGTCGCTTTAAGGAGGTAGAGTTCAGCAGTAGTAAGAGCAATCACTGTAATGTAATAAAGTGTTGTCTGTAACTTGATGCTGCACTGCATATCTGTTGGTTTGACGATCGACGCCAGAAGGCCGTCAACTGCAATGCATGAAAACTTTTTCACTCTTATCTAATCTATTTAATCCGTCATTACTGAACAGCTTGATTTTTAAAAATATTGAAGGTCAATCACGTCGACGCCGGAAATGTATGAATTTCCGACGTCGACATGATTGACATCAGGGGATTCGCTCCCGTTCATTCGTTTTTTTCTTTTATGTTACATCTGGTCGGGTGGTTTAATGCGTCCGTTTCTTATTAATTCGGCTCAATAATAAGTATGTGAAATAGAGAGCACATTCCATCGTTGTCCTGTTTGCAGTAAATAAACATTGTCATTTAGTGCAGGAATGGTCTGTCGAGCCTGTCTTTGTTCACTCGTAGCAAGCAGAAACTCTCACTCACACCCACACTCGCACCCACACTTGCACCCACATTCGCACCCACACTCGCACCACACACAGGCATCACACACACGCACCCCACACTCCCATTTCACTCGTACACCACACTCGCACACACATCCATACTCGCACCCCACACTCGCAGCGAGCAGAAACCCACACTTGTACCCACACTCGCTCCCCACACTTGCAGCGAGCAGAAACTCATACTTTCACCCACACTCGCATCCACACTCGTAGCGATCAGAAACTCACGCTTGCACTAACACTCGCACCCCACACATGTAGCGAGCATAAACCCACACATGCACCCACACTCGCACCCCACACTCGCAGCGAGCAGAAACTCACACATGCACCCACACTCGCAGCGAGCAGAAACCCACACTTTCACCCACACTAGCACTAGCACCCACACCCACACTAGCACCCCACACTTGCAGCGAGCATAAACCCACAGTTTCACCCACACTAGCACTAGCACCCACACCCACACTAGCACTAGCACTTGCAGCGAGCAGAAACTCCACATCTCACTGCAAGCTGCTATCTGATGTTTTTGCTGTTGCACACTGACCTGACGGGGTCCCAAGACAAGGGGTACGTCCTTTAACAAAATCTCTCCCGCAGCGACATCCCGTGACGCGGTCAGGTAACGACCCAACTCTGTACTCTCTGCAACCCTGAATAATTGAACAAAGGAATAATTGCGTGTTAATTTCTCGGATTCAATCAATAATTATTGCTGTCGAAACAGTGCCACTGATGGGGCACCGCAGCTGATGAACAACCTATTGGTGGGTCTGCTAATAATTACTCGCTTGTGACAATTTCCTTTTGAAGAAAAGAATAAAGTCTGACTTGAAATTGCTTTTTTTCAACAATCACATCTCAATTTGTAAGCATTTAAGGGAAATTTTTGTGTGATATCCTAAACATGAAAAACCGTTTCTCAAAGCATGCAGAGGATAATATGAGTAACAGCACTCGCACTATTACTTCGGTCACCGAGGAAGAAGATCCATCTCTGTGGAAATACTTTTGTGGAATGCGTGGCCTGGTAAGAACCATCCAATAACAAAAAACACTGTTCTCACAACACTCACTCGTAGGGCCTGCACTGCGGCTTGTGCGAGCGCCAGTGCTGCTTCTGGTGGTCACGACCGCAGTATGACGTCACGTGACAGCGCGCGCAGCGGTGGCTTGCGGCGCATCCACACACTGCGCATTTTTCGCCTGCCGGCAAACTGGCAAACAAGGAATAATAATAATACACGTTATTAAAAATATCAAGGGCATAAAAGTACATGTAAGATCAGTCCACAGAAGTACTGTGCTGACGTCTGTTACGCCTTCATGCCACCACATCAGTACATGCACAGTCCACAGAAGCCGTGTGCTGACGTCTGTTAAGCCTGGATGCCCCCACATCAGTGCATGTGCATGCACAATCCACAGAAGGAGTGTGCTGACGTCTGTTTTGTCTGGATGCCCCCACATCAGTGCATGTACAGTCCACAGAAGCACTGTACTGACGTCTGTTACGCCTGGATGCCTCCACATCAGTACATGCACAGTCCACAGAAGCACTGTGCTGACGTCTGTTACGCCTGGATGCCCCCACATCAGTGCATGCACAGTCCACGGAAGCCGTGAACTGACGTCTGCTACGCCTGGATGCCCTCACATCAGTGCATGCACAGTCCACAGCAGCCGTGTGCTGACGCCTGCTACGCCTGGATGTCTTCTGATCCACGAATCTCATGACATGTTAGCGGGTAACAGAGACTATATGTGCTAATGGGACTTATTGACCGACATTTTCAGAAAGTTCTCAGGTTGTAATAAATCTGAGAAGTTCGATGTTTGCGTACAGACAAGCATGTTATAACCATACTTCTCAAAAACGACGGATCAGTACACTGCAAACGACTCTTGAGCTTATTTATTCTTAATTCAGTCTTTGTAAAGTGACAACGCTCTTTCGTGATGGTTGTTCACACGACCATCACTTCGTAACGATGTTAAAAAGGTGTGCACAAAAGTTAGTGGTATAGACGAAGATCCAACAATAACTAGACCACGTTCATTTTTTTTTAAACACCCTTTGCTGGCTGCCGGCAATTATTTGCCTATGAGTTGAGTGACCATGAAACAATCAGATCTATTCAGAATACATACAATGGCATCCACATTAGTGCTTCAAAAGAGAGGATATACTGAGTCCTCTAAAGTGCGGCCAGTCGAGGCCGCCCTTTGCTCTGAGGGTTGGATCTAAAATCTGCCAACAGCATCCGTGTCGCTGCGGTCAGAGAATGGACGAGATGGGACTGCATGGACTATCATGTAGGTAGAGTGCCGGCCGCTTTCCCAGACACTTTGCACTGAACGACATCGTCAGAAGATCTTCACAGAGAGCCGGACTACATTCGATGCTGGAACCTTTGGGTTTGGATAGAGGTGATGGCAAGAGACCCGATGGCATCACAGCTTTTCCCTTCAAGAATGGTAAGAGTTTATGCTGGGACTGTACTTGTGGCTTTGACCCGACAGTTCCAACTTGAGCCAATAGCCTTGGAGACGACAGGGGTGTATGGCGAGTCAACTGCGCGAATTGTGAAGGACATCGGACGTAGATTGGTGGAGGCAACTGGAGATTCACGAGAATTTCTATGGTTCCAGCAGCGGCTGGGTTTGGCCCTACTGAGAGGCAACGCATTCAGCATCCTGTCAGCAGGTCTGGAGGCCGGGGAGAGGTTTTAGTGGGTAGGAGGGCACCCCGTCTGGGTGATCACATCCAACCCCACACTTCGTTCCATAAAGGAATTTACCCTCAATGATTTTTATCCAACAAGCTCGATTTCTAGCATTTAATTTAATTGGCATTGTCTGTAAAATAAATAACCTTTAAAGTTTAAGAAAGAAAACCAAAAAAAAAAGTTGATTAAACTATGCCACCGTCTCTCGTGATTCGTATACTTACCTACCAACATGAATACATAAATGTGTAGTTTTCAATGTACACTTCCAAACTAAAAGCGGCTGCTGTATTCAACACAGTCTTCAAATTTAAATTAGCTGTTCCTATTATATTTCAAAAAAATATTTTGTTCGGCAAAATTCATTAACAACAGAAACAATGAAAAAACAGCGTATTCAACCAGATTCGTCTCTAGGGCATCATATATGCATGATGTCACCGCACTCAATAATATTCTCAAGTCAAAAAACACATCAAATTATCATAAATAAAAGAATCATGTTGCTACCAAATAAATAACGAAGTCAACACTATATCTTCCATCACCCAGTTTAGCTCAGAGAAAACGACTCGGATTCAGACGCAGTAGGTCATGCGTTCGACTCTAGTTGCAAGACTATATTTGAGGTGTCTGTAGCGAACGTACGCTTTCTAACTCAAATCAAGTGTAAAATTTGTAGGTTTTGCACTTGTATGTAGACACATACACACATTTGCACTAATAAACGGGCTCATTCACCATCTGTAACATTTTACTTCTGATACAAGATATTTAATGTGGTTCAGTTCTTACGTCGTGTTAGGGTAAAAGATCTAGTCATCCTAACCTAACCCCAATAATTATAGATTTTTTATTCAAGTTTCGTGCTTACATATGATATTCAGTCATTGCTTCATGCTTTATACATATCAAAGCTATCCACTTGGCTGTACATTTTGATCTGTCATTAATAGTTCGAAAGCACTCCTACAGTTTTGATTGAGCATATTTTCGCTCCTTTTTCATAAATAATTTACATTGTTTGAATGTAATAGGTAATTCATTTTAATTATTTTTCGTGAGATGTATGTATGAGCATTGGTCGATACCTCCCTTTATTGCTTTTAAGGTCGGTATCTGTCATAGGCAAGCTGTATTATTCCAAATTTTCTAGTCGGCGCTCGGTGGTGTTATAAGGTGGTACTTT
>SDVV010045471.1:0-10064 GCA_016164225.1 Gammarus roeselii
ATCCGGAGTCGAGCTCCTTTCTGGGAGGCTCTGTCTCGTTGCGCGATATCTGTTCCTGCACGCCTCAAAGGTAGGACTGCCTGGAGGCGCTGTCCTGGCTGAAGTCTATGTTGCACTCAGCTAGCCAGTATACGTGACCTTCCGAATAAACCGGAGTGCTGTAGGCACTCGGTATGGAGGTCATCGTTGTGCACAGTGCGAGCCTGTGACGCGGTCATCAGATGACTCGCGATCGCCCGCCTGTCGCTGAGGTGATTGCGGACATCGTCACTGAAACTGAGGAGATTGAAGTATAAGGGGGATGTTACGATCCAAATATACGCCCTCAATCACCGCCACATCGCATGACATACCATGTTTGTTCATGAGAGAAAATAATAGGTATGGTACCCGTAATTTTCATGAGACATAAAATAATGCCAATATGTGCGGATAGTATTAAAAAAGTTAGTTATTGTGCAATAAGGGCTGCAGTGCTGACCATAAGCCACTGTTTACGTTGGATTTTAATCTCACGCATTTCTAGCGTCCGTATGGGCGCTGCGTCTGTTATCCGCTTATGATGGAAAATATAAATATAGCTGAGAAACTGCTGTATTATGCTGGGTTTGTAGAGCAACATTGACTTGGGTCCTGCGGTACGTCATTAGTGACTCATGATCCTTTGTTGCTGGCGAGCGAAACTCATTGCCTTGTAATGGCCAGGTACGGATGACTTAATGTGCATCGAGTGTTGACCAGAAACCACTAATTATCGTTATATTAGTGCAAACGGTGTCGTAGTCCCGGAGGACGTCATACATGACCTGTAATCGTCTGCCTGCAGGTGTGGAGGGCTGTAGAAGACAGCTTACTTCAAACCCAAAACACCAAAGGTGTCAGGATGTAGACTATGCTTGTAGGCCTAATCAAGTGTTGAATAAAAACCCACCAGTTTCTGAGTAAGATTTCAAAATCAAACAATGAACAGTTGTCAAAGGAACATCTTATGTGACACATAATCATCTGCAAGTTGGTGTGAAGGGCTGTTCGGGGACAGCTTACTTCAAAACCTAACATCGATGGTGCCAGCATAGAGGGTATGTCATATGACTTAACAAGCATTGTTCAGTAACGGCTGTGTGAGCAGGGTTTTCAAACCCAAATCTTCGAACAATTCCCAAAGGCACATCATGTGGCCTTTGGTAATATTACTCGAAGAGGAGAAGAAAAAAAATTGTGTCGACCAATTTTTTTTTTTGTGTCGACAAAATTTTGTGTCTACAAAACTTTTTGTCAACAAATTTATAATTTGACTGTTTTTTAAGTCTGCAAATTTTTGTTTGTCTACAAATTTCTGTAGTGTTGACAGGCAAAGTAAACTCATATGTGACCCCCCCTAGTCATCTGTGGGAAGGCATGGTGGGCCGCCCGTGGGCTGATGACTTAAAGGCCAAACACCAATGGCAGACATATGCCTAGAGCAGGGATTCAAAGTCAAACATTGAACGGTTCGTAAAGGAATGTCATATGTGACCCGTAAACAAAATTCTTATTTCAATAATTTTTTTTCGACAATAATTGTCAAGAACTTATTGACAGATTGTCATGTTGACAGATTTCTGTCTTGACAACTTTCTGTTTTGACAAATTTCTGTTTGGCAAGAACTGTATTGACAATTTTAGTTAACAAAAGAAAACTGTATAGACAATTTATCATGTTGACAGATTTCTGTCTGGAAACAATTTTCTGTCTCAACAAATTTGTTTCGACAATTTTTGTCAAGAACTGTATCAATAATTTTTGTCGAGAACTGTATGCACGGATTGTTATGTCAACAGATTTCTGTCCCGATAACTTCCTGTCGGGACAAATTACTGTTTTGAGATATTTTGTCGAGAACTGCATCAACAATTTTCCTTGAGAACTGCATTGAGATATTATTGTGTCGACAGATTTCTGTCTCGACAACTTTCTGTCTTGACAACTTTCTGTCTCGACAAATTTTTCAACAATTTTTGTCGAGAACTGTATCAACAATTCTTGTTGAGAACTGTATGGACAATTTGTTGTGTCAACAGATTTTTGTCTCGACAAATGTTTCGAGAATTTTTATAGAAAACTGTATCAACAAATTTTCGTGTCAACAGATTTTGGTCTTGACAACTTTCTGTCTCGACAACTTTCTGTCTAGACAAATTTCTGTTTCAACAATTTTTGTCGTGAACTGTATCAACAATTCTTGTCCAGAACTGTACCAACATATTGTCTTGTCAACAGATTCCTGCCTCGACAATTTTCTGTCCTAACAAAATCATGTTTTGACAATTTTTGTTGACAACTGAATCAACAATTTTTGTCCAGAGCTTTATCAACATTATTTGTTGATAACTGTATCAACAAATTGTCTTGTTGACAGATTTCTGTTTCCACAACTTTCTGTCTAGTCAAATTTTAGTTAAGACAATTTTTGTCAAAGAACTGCATCGACAATTTGTTCTGTCAAAAGATTTCAGTTTCAACAACTTTTGTCGAGAACTGTATTGACAATTTGTCGTGTCAACAGATTGCTGTCTCGCCAACTTACTGTCTTGACAAATTTATTTTCGACAATTTTTGTTGAGAACTGTATCAACAGATTGTCGTGTTGACAGATTTCTGTCCTGACAACTTTCTGTTTCGACAATTTTTGTCAAAACTGTATAGATAAATTGTCCTGTCGACAGATTTCTGTCTTGACAACTTTCTGTCCAGACAAATTTCTGTTTCAACATTTTTTGTCGAGAAAAACTATCAACAATTTTTGTGAACTATATCAAGAAATTGTCGTGTTGACAGATTTCTGTCTAAACAAATTTGTTTGGACAATTTTAGTTGATAACTGAATCAACAGATTGTAGTGTTGACAGATTTCTGTCATGACAATTTTTGTCGAGAACTGCATAGACAAATTGTTATGTCGACAGTTCAACAATTTTTGTCAAGAACTGTATAGACAAATTGTTGTGTCATGGGACTCAGCTCACTGAGAGCACATTCAGTGCGGCAAGGCAATAATTGCAGACCCCATCTGTGGCTCTAGGGGCAGTGGGTCACTACTTCACCGCGCACTGAAGGTGCAACGATCTGTCAGGATCAGGTGAGGCGGGAGTGCTCTACGTTCGAAGCCAGAGCAACTAATGAATGATGGGGCAGCCCAGCTCACGCTTATATAGGAAGGGAGGGAGTTTGAGGTTGGGGGTTGCAGCCGGCGAATGACCGAGCGCGACCCCAGGTACCAGGAAAACATTTAGACCGATAGGCGCAAGACGCCACGCGCCGCTTAGCGGACAAAAGTTCATGTCCTAAAAACTCGAGAACAGTCGAGACACTTGGAAGTTTTGAGATTCCCAAGTAAGGTTATAAGACACAAAAATCTAAATTGGTCGAAACCTGCGTTCAACGGATGTTATCAAGATTCTCTCATACAAACGTCTCTGTAATGTTTTTTCTTCAATCTTCATTGAATATAACCAGAAGCATAATGCAAACCGAATGGCTCTTACGAATGGGCTTTTGTTATCTCAATACTCTCAATAAAAAGCTATTTCTCTGTAATGAGTAGGAGGCACATGGTTTTGCACTGCGCTTCTGCTTTTTATTCGAATGAATCCTGAAGAGAAAACATTACAGAGACGTTTTTACAAGAGAATCTTGATAACATCAATTGAACGTAGTTTTTGACTGATCTACCCCTTTGTGTCTTTCAACCTTACTCAAAATCTCGAAACTTTGAAGTTCCTCAACTGTCCTCGAGTTTTTAGGAAAAATAAATTTCTGTCTGCTAAGCTACGCGTGGCGTCTTGCGTCTATCGGTCTAAATGTCTTCCAGGTACCGGGGCGCGTTCGGTCATCCGCCGGCTGCAACCCCCAGCCCCTTCCTTCCTATATAAGCGTGAGCTGGGTTTTGAGCCACCTGCGTGCGGAGTTGGAAGTCCTTGGTACGTGCTACTATGGCAATGTGATGAACAGGGAAAGCGATCTTATCTTTTGTAGCGTCGAAGTGAGTCTTTGGGGGGGGGGTCGGGGAATTCGCGAACTCCATCAGGGACTTGACTATGGAGCAGTGTGCGGGTTTGACCAAGCGTCGAGGTCCTTCGGTGCCGACCCGTTGGGCTGGGTGGTATTGATTTGCTCGAGGAGTTAGGGTAGTGCATTAGGGATACGTTCCAGAACGAACAAAACATCCTCTCTGATGGTCACCCCCCGATGAGAGGGTTGCTCGATCGCAAAGACACACTCTTGAGAAGCTGGAGAGAGAGCTTCTTCGAACCTGCTGGCGGCAGAAAAGAGGTGGACCTGCGGACGAGTAGCTTAACCGCGGTGCTGGTCAAGTCCACCGGGGAGAAAATGAAGTTAGAACCTCTCTCTCATGGACCTTGATCAGATTATTACGAGGCGGGCTCTGTGGTGTAGACCTCATAGTCGCAGCTCACTAATCCCTCTGTGTACGTCGCGCTGAGGAGAGGTACATACCACCTCTCTTTCGGGTAAAGATGCCAGACGAGAGGCGTTATTGTCTGCTGCCGTGCTGTCCTCCTTTGCCTTCCGTTTGTTCCTAGTCTCCGAGAAGCGAGGTGGATTGCGTTGCGTGCCCGGAAGTGTAAGGTGGCGGGAGTCAGGGTGCAAAAAGGACCTTGTGTCCGATTTGACGTTGCCAGTGTATGTCCGTCTCATGGACCGATTTCTGTTCAGGAAAGCCTCGTAGGCCGCACTGCCTGGGGCCGTTTTCATGGGCGATAGGCAGATGGTGCACCCTGCTGCCTATACACGTGTCCCGCGAATTGGGAGCAGGTGGACCGGAAAGCCGATAGGTCTTGCTGTCGGGTGGTTCGGTGGCCCAACGCGGGGAGCGTTTCCTGCATGTTCTGAAATCAGGGAGAGAGAAATAAAAGTCGGAGATAACAAATTATACCACAGTAAGGGTATAACACAATATTTTGCAGCAAAAGTGTTTGATCCGACCAAAAGTTGTGTGATTATGTTGACAAAATTCATGTGTCAACAAATTTGTGTCGACAAATTTGGTGTGTCAACAAATTTGGTGTGTTGACAAATTTGGTGTGTCGACAAATTTGGTGTGTTGACAAATTTGGTGTGTTGACAAATTTGGTGTGTTGACCAATTTGGTGTCAACAAATGTCTCAACAAATTTCTGTCTCAACAAATTTCCGTCAACAAATTTCTATCTCGACAAATTCATGTCTGAACAACTTTCTGTTCAACCAATTTCTGTCTTGACAAATTACTGTTTCAACAAATTTCTGTCTGAACAAATTTCTGTCTGGACAAACTTCTGTTTTGATCAATTTCTGTCTCAACAACTTCTTGTTTCAACTAATTTCTGTCTGAAACAATTTCTGTTAGGACAACTTAAGTGTCATCAGATTTCTTGTCTTGACAAATTCCTGTCTCAACAAATTTCTGTCTCAAACAATTTCTGTCCTAACAAATTTGGGTGCTGACAAATTTGATGTGTCGACAATTTTGGTGTCAACAAATTTGGTGTGACGACGAATTGGTGTGTCAACAAATTATAAGTTGACAGATTTCTGTTCTGACAACTTTCTGTTTCAACAAATTTCTCTCAACAAATGTCTTATGACAAATTGTCGTGTCGTGGGACACAGCTCTCTGAGAGCAAATTCAGTACGGCAGGGCAATAATTGCCGACCCCATCTGTGGCTCTAGGGGCAGTGGTCACTAATCCACTGCCTAGATGGGCCGCCCCGCACAGAATCTTACCTTTCGAAAAGAATGAATGATGGGGTAGCCCAACCCAACCCTCGCTTACATAAGAAAGGAGAGGGTAGGGGGTTCAGCCGGCAGACAGCTGAGCGCGCCACTCGCTACCTGGAAGACATTTATACCGGCATGCGCAAGACGGCACGCGCCGCCAAGCAGCCAAAATTTATTTTTTCTAAAAACTCGAGGACAGTCCAGGAACTTGAAAGTTTCGAGATTCCCAAGTAAGGCCAAGAGACACAAAGGTCTAAATTGGTCAAAAACTACATTTAACGAATGTTATCAAGATTCTCTCATAAAAAACGTCTCCTTAATATTGCCTCTTCCTGCAAAACCATATGGCTCTTACGGGTGAAAGAGAAAATATTGAAGAAAAAAAACAGGTGCCGTTACACCCGTCATTTGCTCGTCAGAAGTTATGTAGATGATATATCACATTTGCCGCTGACAATACAAATATTGAAGATGTTCGATACTTCAACTTCTGTATGATGCTCAAGATTGTGAATAAATCTTGGTACTAACTGAAGGATGAAACATTAAAAAAATTCTCCAAAATTTCACAGGTGAGTAATAACACCATTGAAACTGACAACATGTAGGTAACACTTGCAGGTGCAATACATCTGGATTGAAAGTGAATTTTTCCATCATAAGAGTTATCGTTTGGCTCACTGATATATTGAAACACCTTGTATCACAACAGTTATAGCTTGCTCACTAATATATTGAAACACATATAATATGTTTACAACAATGATTACACGCAGGATTTGTAAAGGACTCTCATATAGAATAGTAATAAAGTCATGCATCAATAGTGAAAAAGTAAGCATTCGCAAACATGTTAACAAACTACAGATAAAGAACTTGGAGTTTTAATTGTAAAAACAGCGTTTAATGTTAGAAAAACAGAAATATTGTACATGATAATTATGTAAATTACAAATCTGCAGGTGTCATAGGCCTACAATTTTATGTTAAGCTAAGGGCAAACAAAGAAAACCTTGAATGATTCTGTTGTGAGAGAAGACCATTACAGTAAATGATGTTTCCTATTGGTTTCCAAAGACCAGAATGATATTTTACACACAGACTTCAGTTTACGTCCTCACTAAATGATAAGTAAACATGGTCTCAGAACAAGCCCTTAGCTACCTTAGAAGGTTACTGACACAATGTTCTCTATGTCTTTTTATTGAATAAAAAAACAATCCGGCCGTTTGGAGCCATTAGGAGAACAGAAGCCTTTAAAGTTTGTTGGCACAACACAACACTATGTTGGCTACAAAGCTTGACGACCACAGCATAGTGAAATTGAGGAGTCATTTTGCCATTAATGTTGTCTAATGGATTCAACACCTTTGTTGAATCAACTTAACAATTTGGATAACAGTTTGCCAACACACATTTGATTGGTGCAACTTGAAACCAGTTTGGAATTGAAACAATAACCTGGTGAACGACATGATAGATTCAACCCCATCACCCGCTCAGCATTACCATTTGGAATTACATTAGTTAAAATAAAGGGAATAAACCGGCGTGCGTCATCAAGAAACAAATTTGAAACACCGCCCCGATGACAAACATTACATTAAATTACAAAGCTGATCATCATCGCGAAGATTGTGCTAATGAGAACGCTTTCTGTCAAAGGTGTGAGGGCACGGGAACTGTGTCACGTGTCAAATGAGATGCAATGTGGTTGTAAAAGCCTAAGTTAGGTAACTGCACAACTGTGCAAAAAAAGTAAAGAGACCATGTGATGAACTTTCTTGAGGTCCACAAATATGAATAGCATAAAGTAGTATACTATAAATCAATACAATAATCCTCAAGAAAGTGAAGAAGCATTTATGATGCCAAGTTTCTCATGAATCTGGCAAAATCTTTAGCCTGTCTACAAAATGACCTGAAATGTGTAAGGTCAACAGTCATAAGTAGCAGCCAAGGTTAAAAAATAGTAAATGCTAAAAAAATTAAAGAAGTATTTTAACATTAACATTCAACTAACAGCTTCAATAGAGGACAACATGAATGAAGAAACGAAAATTAGTTACAACAACGGTCCGAAGATGACGTCATGATCCCGACTCCCTCAACATTATTATGTGAACAGCTTCAAGACATTACCAAATGTACAGTAAGAGTTTCTCGATTGTGTGACGATGAGCAACAGCAGAGTGTAGCATCTATTGCACTTATATGATGGGACAACACCAAAGGAAGAAGAGTTAGCATCCATTGCACTATTATGATGGGATAACACCAAAGGAAGAAAGGTTAGCATCTATTGCACTAATATGATGCGACAAAACCAAAGGAAGAAGGGTTAGCATCTATTGCATTAATATGATGAGACAACACCACAGGAAGAAGGGTTAGCGTCTATTGCACTAATATGATGCGACAAAACGAAAGGAAGAAGGGTTAGCATCTATTGCATTAATATGATGAGACAACACCACAGGAAGAAGGGTTGGCGTCTATTGCACTAATATGATGCGACAAAACCAAAGGAAGAAGGGTTAGCATCTATTGCACTAATATGATGCGACAAAACCAAAGGAAGAAGGGTTAGCATCTATTGCATTAATATGATGAGACAACACCACAGGAAGAAGGGTTAGCGTCTATTGCACTAATATGGTGGGACAACACCATAGGAAGAATAGTTAGCATCTATTGCACTAATATATGGGACAACACCATAGGAAGAAGAGTTAGCGTCTATTGCACTGATATGATGGGACAACACCAAAGGAAGAATACCTAGTGTCTATTGCACTAATATGATAGGACAACACCAAAGGAAGAATAGCTAGTGTCTATTGCACTAATATGATGGGACAACACCAGAGGAAGAAGAGTTAGCGTCTATTGCACTAATATGGTGGGACAACACCAAAGGAAGAACAGTTAGCATCATTTGCACTAATATGATGGGACAACACCACAGGAAGAAGGGTTAGCATCTATTGCACTAATATGATGGGACAAAACCAAAGGAAGAAGGGTTAGCATCTATTGCACTAATATGATGGGACAACACCACAGGAAGAAGGGTAAGCAGCTATTGCACTAATATGAGGGGACAACACCAAAGGAAGAAGGTTAGCATCTATTGCACTAATATGATGGGACAACACCACTGGAAGAAGGGTTAGCATCTATTGCACTAATATGATGGGACAACACCAAAGGAAGAAGGGTTAGCATCTATTGCACTAGTATGATGGGACAACACCAAAGGAAATCATACAAGGCAGGAAGCAGCAAACTGTAAAATCCAGCAAGGGTTGACTAGGTAAGGTTAGATACACGCGTCCTAGTCCGTGCCTGTGCTAGGCAGACAGGCACACTGCTTGCGCTCAGGGAGATTACACTGTTAGCGACCACAGAATTTAATGTTGTATAATTCTCCGGTATGTCTGGGAGACTCGAATAAAAGTCGGTTAACGCCTGAGTAGTGCTACATATGTTCGGGAGTGCAAGATATGTATTATGCAATTATAAGCGGTGAGCTCAAAGTAGCAAGAAAACGTGGCTTTAGAGTAGCGAATATAGGACGACAGCGGCAAAGACACGAAGCGGTGTGTAGCGACAGCAAGCATATGTGCTCTTTATGTTAATGAGCAACAAGTGCCAGAACCGGGAAATGGGGTTCAGGACAAGGTGGAGGTGGAAAGGCTTTGGGTGAAGGTGTGGTGACAACTAAGACCAGCGCTCGGACAGCCTACGCCTGATATCAGTTCAAATTTAACAGCAGGTTTCAACTTGCAATGAGATTTGAGTGAGGAGCACTCTGTGGTAAAGCGCAATCTGGAATGTCAGGTTGACATAAAAAACATAGCTCTAAAAAGTTGGTATTTAAGCCTGAAAAAGGGCAGGAACATATCTTTTAAGAGTAACAGGTTTAGTATTCACAACGATCATTGATTGAGAGTATATTTATTTGGAAGGAAACTTGAATGGAACTCCTTTCGAACGATTTGATAAGGCATGGAGGAGCACGATGAGGAAGGGGAGGAGATATTCAATGGGGAGGATAAGAGGAGGAAAAGGAGGAAAGTGGGGGATCAGTGTTACCTGAGAGCCTGGTAGGGACGAGCCCCCCAGCAGTGGGCGGTCCGAGAACATCTGGTACATATGGGAGGGGGACATGCCAGCCGGGGCCTAGCATGACACGAGAGGGCAGTGACAGGAGGGGGTACGCGACCGGCCTATAGCAGGGAGGGGGGCAGGGTCTGCGTAGCTGCGGCAACAGGGCAAGGCTGAGAGCAATGTTCCGCACGGT
>SDVV010045472.1:0-10064 GCA_016164225.1 Gammarus roeselii
AAATGTGCTTAATAGGTCCAAAGAAAACAAAACAATGAAGACAGTCAACAACTGCACACAACTGTCAGCAACACATACAAAGTCACAATATCACATCAAATTGAGTCTAGCAAAACTCATACAACACTGCCCCAATTCCTCCGACAGGGCCCTCTTGAAGCCGCAAAGTGAATCACACTGCACCACATCAGCGGGCATCCGGTTCCAAATCGGCACACAGTTAGAATAAAAGAATCTGCATTTATAGTCCGTCAGACAGTGAGGAACCACCAGCTTGAAATAATGCCCACCTGTGCCAACATTTGTAGCTCTCTCAAACAGAGCAGACAAATCAACAGAACAATAAAAAAAATCCAACACTTCATAAGACCTGAATGCAACAACCTCCCCCTCACAGAAAACAACAATGTACAGGCAGTTTGCCTGGGTGTTTCTTCCTTGCAGAGGGATCTGAATTTGGTGCAGTCTGTGTCGTTATCATGGAATCTCTCGTTGAACATTTAAAAGTGTGTCTTTATGCATTTCTACAGGAGCAGTCTTAAATTGGAGCAGATTGATGATAGAACTGCTTATTCTTGAGCTTGTCGATTCCTTCAGGGACTTGGGAGTGCTTGTTGACTCAAGGCTGCGGATTCCATCTCCTGTGAGGAGTGTTGTAAGAAAGGCTTCCACTCTGGCAACCAGTCTGCTCTGCTCTACTGTCAATAGGAGTTCTGTTTTCATGGTCTCTTTGTTTATTTCTCATATAAGACCCATCTGGAACTACTGCTAATGTGTGTGGAATGTGGGTTATTTGGGGGATCTGAGACTGTTAGAGTTGGTGCAGAGGAGGTGGACCAGGGAGATTGATGGACTGGGTGGAGTGGAGTATGGTGAGCGGCTCAAAGCAATGCAGTTGTTTTCTGTGAGGGGGAGGTTGTTGCGTTCTGATCTTCTGAAGTGTTAGAAGATTTTTCATTGTTCTGATGATGACGGATGTTGGCACATGTTGGCATTCTTTCAAGCTGGTGAATCCTTGCTGTCAGACGGACTATAAAAGCAGATTCTTTTATTCTTGCTGTGTGCAGATTTGGAACCGGCTGCCCGCTGATGTGGTGCAGTGTGATTCATTTTGCGGCTTCAAGACGGCCCTGGGGGGGGATTTGGGGACAGTGTTGTACGAGTTTTGCTAGACTCAATTTGATGTGATATTGTTGCTTTGTTTGTGTTGCTGACAGTTGTGGGCAGTTATTGACTGTCTTTGTTGTTTTGTTTTCTTTGGACCTATTGATCACATTCCGACCAGTGTCCTGCTGCAGTGCTTGTACCGTGCTGTTCTTTTTGATTACTGGCGCACTGAGGTGTACTGCCTCCCATGCCTGCGTGCCCTGTTGACGGGGCTGTGGGGGGCTGCAAAGGTGACATTGCTTTGAGCTGCTCACCATAGTCCACTCCATCCAGCCTTTTCAATCTCCTTGGTCTACCTCTTCTGCACAGACTTCCAACAATCTCAGATCCTTCAAATATTCCACATTTCACACACATGAGCAGTAGTCCAAGATGGGTCGTGGATGATGGTAGAGTAGTCCAAGATGGAGTAGTGGAAGGTGAGCTTGAGAGCAGATCTAAAAAAATGAACAAGTGGTGAGTCATCACTATTATGCCCTATAATAACCACGGGACAATGACAAATAGTTTGCGCAAAGGAGGAGGACGACACCACGAGTCTGCTACTGGACAAGAATGCAAGTTCAGTTTCCCCACCAGACAAGGACAGAGGCTTAGTAAGATATGTCTGTGACAAGGACAATGACACAATCATTGTGGGCTGGATTTACTCTTGCACTTTCTATTTTATCTGACCCTTTTCGAATAACATTTATTTTAGTCATCAATCAGAATGATCATACAAGAAATGAATTACCCAGACTGTACTTTTTTTTGTGTATTTGCATTATTCAAATATTCACCTTATTTTACGGTTAAATAAGCACGCCCATCTCAGTGGTCCAAAAACTGCCGCAGTGGCTATCATTCGAGTCTATTTTCTATAACTGAACTATGTTAACTTCATATCCTCATAGTAGGTTAGTCTACAATTAGCACTATGTCACCGTATGAATATTCAAGTGGGAAAACATCAATCTAAAACTTAGCATCATTTGGAGATACTTGGGAACATTATCCACTTGGTCGGAGGGTGGGAAACAAACGTCGGCTCTGTACACAAAACAAAATACAACCAGCTCCCGCAGATTAAGGGCTAGCACCCGCTTGGTGCAGCCTAACCACTTACATTGCTACAACCACGGTTTAACGCTTCCACTTCTAAGATTATATTTTAGTTACTGTACTATTATAATCGTAATCATCACATACATAGAGATTTACCTTCAACATTACTTATTTCCATTACTTCATTCGCATTGACATGTATTACTTCAATCTTATTGACATGTATTACTTCAATCATATTTATTTACATGTCTAGTATGATTCGAGAGGAAGGAATCAAACGCAGCGGCAGGCAAACCGGAGATGGAGGGAGTGGAGGTTTCTACCCTCCCCACCTCAGCAATGCCAACCGATGATGACCAGACTTCCTTTACGAATCGAATACACACATAGGTTTGCAATGGTCTTAGTTGGCAGGGTATGAGAAATGTTTCCCACAATCCCAGATTGCACAATTGAGCACGGGGTTGAGAACATTATGTGCGTTTTCATCGCCGAATATTAAGAACCGAACCAGCCGTGCGTCTCAAAAGCTGAGATCAGCATATCTAGACCTTTGCGTGCGCTTGTAGATTATGTTTGTAGAGTTACGTGTGCAACCGTTAGAGATACTGACATATATACTCAAAACGGAAAGCAAGAGGTGCTAGCGCAGCAAAACTGACTGCAGAATTACATGTGTGTAGAGTTTGAGATGACCGCACATAGACGTAAGCGTCTTTCACCAACCAGGCGTCATACAAAACAGAAAGTAACATTTAGATGATACTCTTTCTTATGGTAGTTATAAATTATAATTAACAATACCTGTCAGCTGGTATTAAAAATTGCTATCACTAACAATGCCTAATTTTGCACTTCAACTCTGCTGTATTTTCCATGAATGTTGCAGCAAACTTGTTTACATAACGTGTGTGACGATGATGTTCGTTTTCATCTTTTGTCTAAATGCAGTAATGTTAAAATGTTGTTCGAACCATGCAGGGCAAAATTCAATATTACAGTTTAGCTATTGTTGCATTCATACCAAATGCTGATGCGCTTTGTCTTGACTGATATTGCCCGTTGTATTGTGAATAGTCAATTTTTCAATCTCCCGCCAAAAAAATGCGATATTGCTTTTTGTTCGTTTCTCTCAGTAACGGCTGACGATCCGGACTGTTCGGTTACAGAAATTATTAGTTCTTCAATAATGGTGATGCGCAGTGGTTAGGAATCTCGGTGTCAGCTTGAATTAATATGCTATGGAGGAAAATGCGTGCATGAAATTTTAGCAGAAAAAATATTTTTCAAAATTTGTTTATATGCAATGTACTGTCTCCGCAAGCAATATTTTGAAAGGTGTCTTCACGTGCACTTCATCTCAAGATTTCAATTGCGCATCACATATTTCTCATCAATGTTCGCCTGCGCTGCCAGTCAAATTGTGCAAACTGGCCACAATCATCAATGCTGATCTTGGATGGTGGTCGGAACGCGGAATACAGACTGGGTTGTCCTCCCACATGTATTATAGAGCATAATAATGATGACACACCACTTTGCATTTCTGTAGATCCGATCTCAAGTCCACTACAGCCATTTTCACACTTGTGCCAATTCATTCTATCATGCATCTTGGAAATTTAAGGTTTTTACAAATTCAAATGGAATTGTATTTGGCCAATGAAAGCCTCAGTTGATGTCTTTTGTGAAATTTGTCTCATTTTTCTAGTTTTAATAAATACCCGTTGAATCTCCAGCCCGGCAATGAGCTGATCTTATATTTCAGGATTTTTTCCAGATATTTACTTTTGTAAACTGAGAATTATGGCAGATAATGCTTCTCTCATGCCCTTTGGACTAGTTGAGATAAGGATTATTACCCAGAAACAATCTTCTATTGCAACAGTAAACAAAGAACAACTGATCACGGGCCAGATTGCACAATTGGGCATGGGGTTGAGAACATTACGTGCGTTTTCATCGCCGAATATCAAGAACCGAACCAGCTGTGCGCTTCAGAAGCTGAGATCGGCATATATAGACCTTTGCGTGCGCTTGCAGCAGTATGTTTGCCGAGTTACGTGCGCCACTGTCAGAGACACTGACAAATATATACAAAACAGAGAACTAGATCTGCGAGCGCCGAGAAACAGACTGCAGTATTACATGTGTGTAGAGCTTGACATGACCGCACATAGACGTAAGCGTCTTTCACTAACCAGGCGTCACACAAAACAGAATGTAACATTTAGATGATACTCTTGCTTATGGTAGTTATAAATTTTAATGAACAATACCTGTCAGTTCTTAATAAAAATTGCCATTACTAACAATGCTTAATTTGCACTTCCACTCCTCTGTCTCTTCCAGGAATGTTCCAGCAAACTTGTTTACATAATGTGTGTGACGTCGGTGTTAGTTTTCATCTATTGTCAAAATGCAGTAATGTTAAATTGTCGTTCAAACCATGCAGGGCATAATTCAATATTACAGTTTAGCTATTGTTGCATTCATACAAAACGCTGATGCGCTTTGTCTTGACTCATATTGCCCGTTGTATTGTGAATCGTCAATTTTTTATTCTCCCGACAAAGAAATGCGATATTGGTTTTCATTCGTTTCTCTTGGTAACCGATGACGATCCGAACTGTTCGGTCATAGAGATTAGTAGTTCTTCAATGATGGTGATGCGCAGTGGTTAGGAATCTTGGCGTCAGCTTGAATTAATATGCTATGGAGGAAAATGAGTGCATGAAATTTTAGCACAACAAATATTTTTGAAGAATTGTTTACGTGCGATGTACTGTCTCCGCGTGCAATATTTTGAAAGGTGTCTTCACGTGCGCTTCATCTCAAGATTTCACATGCGCATCACATATTTCTTATAAATGTTCGCGTGCGCTGCCTGCCAAATTGTGCAATCTGGATCACGGGGCCTGGCTGACGCTATAACGGTTATTCATTAAAAAAAATATAAAAATAAGACAGATTTTACCACAGGACATCAATTGAGGCCTTCATTGACTAAACAACAATTTTATCTTTATTAAAAAAATAATAACTTTCCCCAATACATAATAGAATTGATAAGCACAAATTTAATTCTTTCCGGTGGATATGGCAGTAGTGGAATATGACCTGGAGAATCTCTAATAAGGATTCAAATAAATTATGTAACAACTATTATGCCCTATTGAATGAAAGGATTCTACTTAGCATTGCTGGAATCTATAAATATTAGTACTAAACAACTGACACAAAGATCTAAGTTTATTATGCTTGCTAAATTCTTATTGAATTTACCTATAGTTAACAGAGAACTTATTCAATCTTTCATTGCTTCTTGAATGAGAAAAGATTGCATAGTAGTTAACAACTGCAGTGGGCGCTTCAAAATTGAGCAATCAAAAAGTGAGGGATGTAACTCTTACTGTACAGTCACCACTGTTTAGATGTTTTCTTACAATACCCAGATTTGCATTCTTTCACTCATCACGCAAGATGGGGGTTTCTGCGTTGTGCAAGATAAGAGACTAATTTTTTTTAGTGAAAACTGTTGTTTAAGCTTGATGAACGCCATAGTTGTTTCTAAACCCCTCGTCTGAGCTTAATCAAGGTCCAAATTTGCTGTGAAACTGTTGTTTGAGCTTGTGGAATGTATTAAACTTAGCCAAATTAGTTGTCCAAGACCTTGATGCTCTTCATCTTGACTAATATTATGCTTTACACTGTGGATTGCCAATTTTTTATTTTTCCACTTGAATATGCAATATAGGTTTTTGTTTGTTTCTCTGACAGCTGTCAATCCCAAGTGTCAGATCAAAGAAATTGATACTTCTTCAATGATGTTGATGTCAGCTTAAATTAATTTGCTTCGGAAGAAGATATGTGCATAAAATTGTAGCATCAAATAGATTCAAGATTTCTCTACGTACATTGTACAGTCTCCCCAAGCAATATTTCGGAAAGGTGTTTTCAGATGCCTACATCTGAAGATCTCATGTGCGCATTATATATTGCTTATCTATGTTCATGTGCACTAACCGGTAAATTGTGCAAACTGGCGCCTGTGGCGCATCCTGGGCTAACCACGAGGCCTGGACAGGAAATTTTTGGGTACCATTAGAAGCATGCATCATTACAACAGGCACCAGCTGCCTAATTTTAACAGTAAGGCATTCAAAGCGGTCTTGCTAAAGCACCACCATAGATGACAGATGATATCTCCCTATCTCCTCCCCAGTTTGCACAATTTGGCAGGCAGCACACGCAAACATTGATAAGAAATGTCATGCGCACACAAAATCTTGAGATGAAGCGCACGTGAAGACGCCTTTCAAAATATCGCACGCGGAGACAGCACATTGCACGTGAACAATTTTTCAAAAATATTTGTTGTGCTAAAATTACATGCACGCATTTTCCTCCATAGCATATTAATTCAAGCTGACACCAAGATTCCTAACCACTGCGCATCACCTTCATTGAAGAACTACTGATCTCTGTGACCAAACAGTCCGGATCGTCATCAGTTACTGAGAAACACAAACGTAAACCAATATCGCATTTTTGTGACGGGAGAATAAAAAATTGACGATTCGCAATACAACGGGCAATATCAGTCTTGACGAAGCGCATCAGCATTTGGTATGAATGCAACAATAGCTAAACTGTAATATTAAATTACGCTCTGCATGGTTTGAACGACAATTTAACATTACTGCATTTTGACATGAGATGAAAACGAACACCGACGTCACATACGTTATGTAAACAAGTTTGCTGCAACAATTATGGAACAGACACCATAGTGAAAGTGCAAAATTAGGCATTGTTAGTAATGGCAATTTTTAATAAGAACTGACAGGTATTGTTGATTATAACTGATAACTATCATGAGAAGGAGTATCATCTACATGTTACATTCTGTTTTGTATGACGGCTGGTTGGTGAAAGACGCTTACGTCTATGTGCGGTCATCTGAAACTCTACACACATGTAATTCTGCAGTCTGTTTTGCGGCACTCACCTCTCTAGCTCTCTGTTTTGTATATATTTGTCAGTGTCTCGGAAAGTGGCGCACGTGACTCTACGAACATACTCTGCAAGCGCACGCAAAGGTCTAGAAATGTCGATCTCAGCTTTTGAGGCGCACGGCTGGTTTGGTTCTTAATATTCGGCGATGAAAACGCACGTAATGTTCTCAACCCCGAGCCCAATTGTGCAATCTGGTCTCCTCCCACAAAATCCAAACAGGAGGCCTGTGCACTTACAACCTTGTCTGTAAATTGTATGTTCCATGATGATGAACCTAGTTTATTTGTATCTATAATTTGAAGAAATTCTCTTAAGCAAACTTAATGTTAGCAAGCCTATATCCAAAATTTCGAGTGAACTTAATACCTACTCCAAGGAAACCAAATTCAGACTGGATGACTGACCATTTGATATCCATGTCTTAGTTCGAAAGAAATCCTGTTTAGTGACTGTAAATTAGATAAACATAGCGTTTTCTGAAATAAATCTCTTAGAGCACACAAGATACTTCCAGAATTCCGCAAAATATTCGAGTAGGTACGTTCGTGACCCATGCGTCATCCGAATCCAGAATAAACGCTACTGCCATGATGTCTAGACATTAAGTATGTATAAAAATATTCACATACCCATACAACTTGTGTCCAAAATTATATTTGGAGTAGATCTAGCAGGAACGTGAGAATGTGGCACAGAACCACACAAATGCCGAAAACAACACAAGTACATAGACATATCGTTGGCCCAAACGACCGCTTTGAAGCGTTGTGCTGGTTGAGGCGTTGCAATGTTGACAGTGAACAGCTGTTCGATTTGGTCATATTAAGATGACAACAAAAAAATATGACGTTCATTTATTTTCAACGTTTCCAGTAATACAAATAATAAACGCGCTATTGAAGACCATAAGGTGGGAGGAGTACATTTGATAAACAACTTATTCGGATGGAAATTTGAGCAATCTGCCAAGGTAAATCAACGAGTCATGTCGGAGCACATTAAATAAACATTTATATACATAACGAACACATATCTATGTAGAGGACAAGTGTCCCTACAATTGGTATTAAAATAAAAAGGTAAGCATACCTTGTTCATGGTGCTCATTCAAATAGACCGAATCATGGTAGATGACATATCTCAAATGTAAGTTACAGACCACTAGTTTGAACTGCTCTGCTAGCGGCAACTTCGAGTAAGCCTGCAGCAAGGCATTGAACCAATTCACTCATTCGATAATATTCTCAAAGTGTGGTTCAGTGAGTCTGCCTGTCAATACTGGGTAAGTCTACAGAAGTGTTAATTTCCAGACGGTACTCGATAGCTACCATCTAAAACACTTGCAAGACTTTTCAGCCCAACTGGCAGGAAAAACAATCTTCTGCATAGTTGACTTTGCCAGTGCCTACTTACAAATCCCCATGAACGAGAAAAGCATCACCACTCCTTATGGATCTTTTGAGTTCACGCGTATGCCCTATGGCCTCAGTGGTGCAGCTCAAACCTTTCAACGATTCCTTGACACAGTCCTCCGTAACATATCCGTCGCAGGACACCCAGTCTCGAGTTTAAACTATGTCGAGGACATACTCATTGCCAGCTCAAATGAGACTGAGCATCTCCAAGAATTTGAAGAACTTTTCACCAGACTAGCAGCTCATGGGTTAGTCATTCACCCGCTCAAAAGTGAGTTTGGACGCCCCGAAGTGGAATTCCTTGGACACAGAATAACCGCCAGGGAATCCAGCCGTTGCCCGAGAAGGTCAAGGCTATCAGCGATTTTAAGAAGCCCGTTTTCATAAGGACGCTCCGAACATTCTGTGGAATGATACAGCTTACAACAGATTCTTGCATGACATTGCCTCAGTCATGGCGCCACTCAACACACTTCTTTCGGGGAAACCCAGGAAGAATGACACAATTGCGTGGAACCCAGAAGCAAACCAGGTATTTAAAGATGTAGAAGCAGCGCTAGCTCAAGCAACAATGCTTCATCACTCATTGCAAGATGCGCCAACTGCAATTGCAGTGGATGTTTGGTGAGTTTGGTACGATTAATTATGGGTAAAGAATTACCAGTTGGCAAACCAAAACGTTAATGGTAAAGTGAGCTTCTGTGAGCGACGATAATTCAACTGAACACGGTGCTTTCACTATCAAGGCCCAAGTTGACTCCAATCTATTAATTGATTAATTCACGAAATGAGGTTGAGTAGTATGGGCAAGCACCAACAAACAGACACAGGGTCAATGACAGAAAAAGGCAGTGCTTAAATCTTTGGTATGATGTAATATAACTTCCAAACTTAACTGAATGAAGACATCAAGGACAATATAGAAGGGGAAAAAAGGGCGATAGTAAAGCCGGCGAGAAAATCAAGGGTGCCGCTGCTTCACAGCGGGTTATCTTCACCGCTGTTTTATAATTTGCGAGTCAGGTCATGAATTCGGTTTTGGTCTCGCCTGAAGGAGGTTGACGTACGTCGGAGGTAATGTTCCTTTTCCTGCACTAATCCGCATAATAGAATGATGGCTGCACATAAAAAAAAATATTTGGCTCAACAGTGTGCCACATGGGAGATAATTACACACCATTCTGCCTGCCTCATACAAGAAGGCAAATTGGGTGCATGTAGTAATTTGACATGAAAAGGAGAATAGTATACCCCTATGGGTGTAGCTACCACGAATAAAAATTGGAGTCTTTAGCTCCAAAATTCAAAATTTACATTCAATATAATTTGACTTATGTTTATGATCAAGAATTATTTATTTCTGGATGTATGGTAGTTGTAGGAGATGACCCCCTAATTAAAAAATAGGTTATA
>SDVV010045473.1:0-10063 GCA_016164225.1 Gammarus roeselii
TAGGCGAATTCTAGCAACGAACTGTTTGGATCAGGCAAATCCATCTGGATATATACATCCAGGTGATAAGAAAATCAATTAAACAAAATATCTGCCCTTTAATTATATTCTCTTCCGAGTAAAATACATTATTTTCATCTGCGATAATGTGTTAAAGATATGACCAGAAGAAAGTCAACCTTTTAAACATTTGTATATTGTTCTAGCTTACTTTATTGCACCATGATGAATAAAGGTAAGTCACGGATTCCTTTATTCTGGCATCGACGATTGGACTCTTGAAGAATTCTTTAGGGCAGACTTATTTAGCGCCAACTCTCTCTAAAACACCATTCCTGCACACTTTCTTCAACGCGTAACTGGTTAACGTGGAATAACGATTGTAAGTCATGATTACTAATAAGGCCCTAACCCAAAAATTTCCAGGGGGTGGAAGGCAATTCTGGTCAAATTGACAGATGAACAATAGTCAGTTCCGGAATCACTTCTACATTTAGCATCCCATGAGAGGGGAGGGATGTAAATAGTCAAATACTGAATGCCTCGTCAGTAACTTGTTGCACAGAAACAAGAAGAAGTATACTGATATGCTATGGTAAATGAGTCATATAAAATCAATCCTTTAACAGAAACTCATTATTTGCAGCTGGTGACGTGGGAATCAATTGGTATTCGGTAATATTAGCTGATTCAAATATGATCTTTCTCCAACACACATAAGCACATTTCTTCTTTAGTTGGTCATCCAAATGATTTTCTTCCGTGTTCGTTTTCTGTGGTGTGATTCGAGCGAGAGAGCACGAGAGCGAGAGAGCGAGTGTGTTGTCTTTCGTGCAATTCTAATGGTGTCGTTGCGTTTAAGATAACTGGAAACTTCTTAGCCGCACTCTTTGTTAAAACGTAAGTATTCATGAATTATTGACCAATATATGATAATTTAGACTTGATTCTAATTGCATGTCACGAGGTCAAATTTGAGTCCCATTTTGCGCAATATAGTGTAAAAATTATACAGACTCTGAGACGGAGTTGAACGCAGCGTTCTGGAGGGCCACTTGTGCGAGTTTACCTCGTCAACGATCATGGGTTTCGGGAGTCGGTAGCACCTTTCACAAGTGCTTGTCTGGTTTTACCTCTCATTTGCTCAGAATCGCTAAATCCTCGAGGTTATGCGACTTTGCTTCTGAGCTCTAGTGTCCTGCTAAACAGAGAGGTATTGGAGGAAGTTCAGTGTTTGAGCTCATATGTGAAAAAGACTGAACTACAAGGAAACTGAGGTGGAATCGCGAGTGAAGGAAGGGTGCAATGTGATGGGTGCACTGAAGTGTGTTATGAGCTGTATGATTTTGGCGATGGAAGCAAAGAGAGAGCTGTATGAGGGTGTAGTTGACCCAACTGTGTTCTACGGAGCTGAGACTTGGGGTGAGAGCAGAAAAGAGTAGAAGGTTGAATGTTTTCAAGATGAAATGTTAAGGAGCTTGGCCGGATTGACGCTGAGAGACAGGACCTGTAACGACGTTGTTCGAATTAGGACGGGGATGGTGAGGAGCTTACAGGAAAGAGTAGATTCGCGAGTTCTGAGTGAGCTTGCGAATCTACTCTGTCCTGGGGATCTCCACCTGTGGAGATGAATGAAGGAAAATTTGTTAAAAAGGTAATGAAGGCGAGGCTGATTGGACCTATAGGCCTAGAGGTAGACCGAAGTTTGTGTAGACGAATTGTGTGAAGCAGGCGTTAGGAAGGAGAGACTTGAGAGTGGAGGTAGCGATAGAGAGTGAATGAATAGGCGTGAGTGGAAAACGGTTGTGAATGGTTGATTTTGTTGACGCTGCCCCGATGTGTTTTCCAGCTCTTGGCATCTCATTGTGGAGCGGGATAGTCGTTGGTGAAGGAGGGGGGGGGTCACAATGACGCGACAGGGGGAGACCAGTAACCCTGTCAAGCCCTGTTGTTGACACTGGCTTAAGACCGCACTCATGACCCAGAGTGAGTGTTGCGGGTTTTTTCGGCTGAACCCTTCTGCGACAAAGAGAAAAGTTGTATGAGGTTTAGTGTTTGAGAGGAGCGTGAGGTGCGCCTTGCCGTCGGCCAACCTCCTCCCTGGCAGATTCGACTTGGTGTTTGTATCTGTTACCTCACACTACATGAAGCGTTCCTCACACTACATAAAGGGTTCCAGCGTGAGGTGCGCCTTGCCGTCGGCCACCCTCCTCCCTGACAGATTCGACTTAGTATTTGTATCTTCCCTCACTACATGAAGTGTTCCTCACACTACATAAAGGGTTCCTCACACATCGTAGTGTCTTGTACATGACATGATGTGTCCCTCACACATCGTAGTGTCCTCAACACGAAATGACGTGTCCCTCACACATCGTAGTGTCCTCAACACGACATGACGTGTCCCCCACACATCGTAGTATCCTCTTCACGACAGGACGTGTCCTCTTACATCGTAGTGTCTTCTACACGACATAACGTGTCCTCACACGCCAATGTGTCCTCTACACGACATGTCGTGTCCCTCACACATTTTAGTGCCCAAAACACGACATAACGTGTCCCTCACTCATCGTGGTGTCCTCTACACGACATGACGTGTCCCTCACACATCGTAGTGTCCTCTACACTACATGACGTGTCCCTCACACATCGTAGTGTCATCTAGACGACATGACTATACCTCACTCACCGCAAGGTCCTCTACACGACATGAGGTGTCCCTCAAACATCGTAGGGTCCTCTACACGACATGACGTGTCCCTCACACATCGTAGTGTCCTCTACACGACATGACGTGTCCTTCACACATCGACGTGTCTTCTACATTACATGACGTGTCCCTCACACATCGTAGTGTCTTCTACGCGACATGACGTGTCCCTCACACGTCGTAGTGTTCTCTGAACGACATGACGTGTTCCTTACATATCATAGTGACCTCTACACGACATGACGTGTCCCTCACACATCGTAGGGTCCTCTACACGACACGACGTGTCCCTCACACATCGTAGCGTCCTCTACACGACATGACGTGTACCTCACACAATGTAGTGTCTCTACACGACATGACGTGTCCCTCACGCATCGCAGTGTCCTCTACACGACATGACGTGTCCCTCACACATCGCAGTGTCCTCTACACGACATGACTTGTCCCTCACACATCGCATTGTCCTCTACAAGATATGACGTGTCCCTACCACATCGCAGTGTCCTCTACACGACATGACGTTTCTCTCACACATCGCTGTGTCCTCTATACGACACGACGTGTCCATCAAACATCGCAGCGTCCTCTACACGACATGACGTGTCCCTCACACGTCGTAGTGTCCTCTAAACGACATGACGTGTCCCTCATACACCATAGTATCCTCGACACGACATGACGTATCCCCCACACATCGTGGTATCTTCTACACGAAATTACGTGCCCCTCACACGTCGTAGTATCCTCTACACGTTATGACGTGGCCCTCGCACATCGTAGCGTCCTCTACACGACATGATGTGTCCCTTACACATCGTAGTGTCCTCTACATGACATAACGTGTCCCTCACACATCGTAGTGACCTCTACACGACATGACGTGTCCCTCACACATCGCAGTGTCCTTTACACGTCAGGACGTGTCCCTTACACATCGTAGTGTCCTCTTCACGACATGACGTTTCCCCCACATATCGTAGTGTCCTCTACATGACATGACGTGTCCCTCACACATCGTAGTATCCGCATGACGTGTCCCTCACACATCACAGTGTCCTTTACACGTCAGGACGTGTCCCTCACACATCGTAGTGTACTCTACTCAACATGACGTGTCTCTCACACATCGTTGTGTCCTCAACACGACATGACGTGTCCCTCACACGTCGTAGGGTCCTCTACACGACATGACATCCCTCACACATCGTAGCGTTCTCTACAGGACATGACTGTACCTCACACATTGTACCGTCTCTACACGACCTGACGTGTCCTTCACACATCGCAGTGTTCTCTACACGACAGGACGTGTGCCCTCACACATCGCAGTGTCCTCTACACAACATGACGTGTCCCTCACACATTATAGTGTCCTCGATAAGACATGACGTGTCCTTCACACATCGTGGCGTCCTCTACACGAAATGTCGTGTCCCTCACACATCGTAGTGTCCTCCACATAACATGATGTGTCCCTCACACATCGTAATGTACTCTACACGACATAACGTGTCCCTCACACATCGCAAAATCCTCTACACGACATGACGTGTCCCTCACACATCGTAGGGTCCTCTACACCACATAATGTGTCCCTCGCACATCGCAGTGTCCTCTACACGAAATGGCGTGTCCCTCACACATCGTTGTAACCTCTACACGACATGACGTGTCCCTCACTCATCGTAGTGTCCTCTACACGACATGACTTGTCCCTCACACATAGAAGTGTCTTCTACACGACATCACGTGTCCCTCACACGTCGTAGTGTTCTCTGAACGACATGACTTGTTCCTTACACATTATAGTGACCTCTACACGACATGACGTGTCCCTCACACATCGCAGTGTCATCTACACGACATGACGTGTCCCTCACACATCGTAGCGTCCTCTAGAAGACATTACGTGTCCCTACCACATCGCAGTGTCCTCTACACGACATGACGTTTCTCTCACACATCGCTGTGTCCTCTACACGACATGACGTGTCCCTCAAACATCGTAGCGTCCTCTACACGACATGACGTGTCCTTCACACGTCGTAGTGTCCTCTAAACGACATGACGTGCCTCTCATACATCATAGTATCCTCGACACGACATGACGTGTCTCTCACACATCGTGGTGTCTTCTACACGAAATTACGTGCCCCTCACACATCGTAGTGTCCCTTGCACGTTATGACGTGGCCCTCACATTTTAGCGTCTTCTACACGCCATGACGCGTTCCTCACACATCGTAGTGCTCTCTACATGACATGACGTGTCCCTCACACATCGTAGTGTACTCTACACAACATGACGTGTCCCTCGCACATCATAGTGTCCTCAACACGACATGACGTGTACTTCACAAATCGTGGTGTCCTATACACGAAATGTCGTGTCCCTCACACATCGTAGTGTCCTCCATATGACATGACGTGTACCTCACACATTGTAGTGTCTCTACACGACATAACGTATCCCTCGCACATCGCAGTGTCCTCTACACGAAATGACGTGTCCCTCACACATCGTAGTGTCCTCTACACGACATGACGTGTCCCTCACACATCGTAGTGTCCTCTACATTACATGACGTGTCCCTCACACATCGTAGTGTCCACTAAATGACCTGACGCGTCCCTCATACATCATGGTATCCTCGACACGACATGACGTGTCTCTCACACATCGTAGTGTTCTCTACATGACATGACGTGTCCCTCACACATCGTAGTGTACTCTACACAACATGACGTGTCCCTCACATATCGTTGTGTCCTCTACACGACATGACGTGTCCTTCACACATTGTAGGGTTCTCTATACGACATGACGTATCCCTCACACATCGTAGCGTTCTCTACACGACATGACTGTACCACATACATTGTAGTGTTTCAGCACGACATGACGTGTCCCTCACACTTCGCACTGTCCTCTACACGACATGACGTGTCCCTCACACATCATAACGTCCTCGACACGAAATGTCGTGTCCCTCACACATCGTAGTGTCCTCTACACGACATGACGGGTCCCTCACACATTATAGTGTCCTCGATACGACATGACGTGTCCTTCACACATCGTGGGGTCCTCTACACGAAATGTCGTGTCCCTCACACATCGTAGTGTACTCTACACGAAATGTCGTGTCCCTCACACATCGTAGTGTCCTCTACATTTCATGACGTGTCCCTCACACATCGTAGTGTCCACTAAATGACCTGACGCGTCCCTCATACATCATGGTATCCTCGACACGACATGACGTGTCACTCACACATCGTGGTGTCCTCTAAACGAAATTACGTGCCCCTCACACATCGTAGTGTCCCTTGCACGTTATGACGTGGCCCTCACGCATTTTAGCGTCCTCTACACGCCATGATGTGTCCCTTACACATTGTAGTGTCCTCTAAATGACAAAACGTGTCCCTCACACATCGTAGTGTCCTTTATACGACATGACGTGTCCCTCACACATCGCAGTGTCCTTTACACGTCAGGACGTGTCCCTCACACATCGTAGTGTCCTCTACATGACAAGACGTGTCCCTCACACATCGTAGTGTCCACTAAATGACCTGACGCGTCCCTCATACATCATGGTATCCTCGACACGACATGACGTGTCCCTCACACATCGTGGTGTCCTCTACACGAAATTACGTGCCCCTCACACATCGTAGTGTCCCTTGCACGTTATGACGTGGCCCTCACACATTTTAGCGTCCTCTACAAGCCATGACATGTCCCTCACACATCGTAGTGCTCTCTACATGACATGACGTGTCCCTCACACATCGTAGTGTACTCTACACAACATGACGTGTCCCTCACACATCATAGTGTCCTCAACACGACATGACGTGTACTTCACAAATCGTGGTGTCCTATACACGAAATGTCGTGTCCCTCACACATCGTAGTGTCCTCCATATGACATGACGTGTACCTCACACATTGTAGTGTCTCTACACGACATGACGTTTCCCTCGCACATCGCAGTGTCCTCTACACGAAATGACGTGTCCCTCACACATCGTAGTGTACTCTACTCGAAATGTCGTGTCCTTTACACATCGTAAGGTCCTCTACACGACATGACGTGTCCCTCACACAATATAGTGTCCTCGATACGATATGACGTGTCCTTCACACATCGTGGTGTCCTCTACACGAAATGTCGTGTCCCTCACACATCGTAGTGTCCTCCACATGATATGATGTGTCCCTCACACATCGTAGTGTACACTACATGACATGACGTGTCCCTCACACATCGCAATATCCTCTACACGACATGAAGTGTCCCTCACACATCGTAATGTCCTCCATATGACATGATGTGTCTCTCACACATCGTAGTGTACTCTACACGACATGGCGTGTCCCTCACACATCGCAATATCCTCTACACGATATGACGTGTTCCTCACACATCGTAGAGTTCTCTAAACGACTTGACGTGTCCCTCACACATCGTAGCGACCTCCACACGAAATGACGTGTCCCTCACGCATCGTAGTGTACTCTACACGAAATGTCGTGTCCTTCACACATTGTAGTGTCTCTACACGACATGACGTGTCCCTCGCGCATCGCAGTGTCCTCTACACGAAATGACGTGTCCCTCAAACATCGCAGTGTCCTCTACACGTCATGACGTGTCCCTCACACATCATAGCGTCCTTCATACGACATGACATGTCCCTCACACATCGTAGTGTCCTCTAGATGACATGACGTGTCCCTCACACATCGTAGTATCCTCTACACGACATTACGTGTCCCTCACACATCGTAGTCTCCTCTACACGACATGACGTGTCCCTCACACATCGAAGTGTCCTCCATATTACATGACATGTCACTCACACATCGTAGTGTCCTCTACACGACATGAGTGTCCCTCACACGTCGTAGTGTTCTCTGAACGACAGGACGTGTTCCTAACACATCATAGGGACCTCTACACGACATGACGTGTCCCTATACATCGTAGGGTCCTCTACACGACATGACGTGTCCCTCACACATCGTAGCGTCCTCCACACGACATGACGTGTCCCCCACACATCGTAGTGTCCTCAACACGACATGACGTGTACCTCACACATTGTAGTGTCTCTACACGACATGACGTGTCCCTCACACATCGTAGTGTCCTTTACATGACATGACGTGTCCTTCACACATCGTAGTGTACTCTACACAACATGACGTGTCCCTCACACATCGTTGTGTCCTCTACACGACATGACATGTCCCTCACACATCGCAGTGTCCTCTACACGACATGACGTGTCCCTTCACACATCGCATTGTCTTCTACAAGACATGACGTGTCCCTACCACATCGCAGTGCCCTCTACACGACATTACGTTTCCCTCACACATTGCTGTGTCCTCTATACGACATGACGTGTCCCTCATACACCATAGTATCCTCGACACGACATGACGTATCCCTCACACATCGTGGTGTCTTCTACACGAAATTACGTGCCCCTCACACATCGTAGTGTCCTCTACACGTTATGACGTTGCCCTCACACATCGTAGCGTCCTCTACACGACATGATGTGTCCCTTACACATTGCAGTGTCCTCTACATGACATAACGTGCCCTCACACATCGTAGTAACTTCTACACGACATGACGTGTCCCTCACACATCACAGTGTCCTTTACACGTCAGGACGTGTCCCTTACACATCGTAGTGTCCTCTTCACGACATGACGTTTCCCCCACATATCGTAGTGTCCTCTACATGACATGACGTGTCCCTCACACATCGTAGTGTCCGACATGACGTGTCCCTCACACATCGTAGTGTTCTCTGCACGACATGACGTGTCCCTCACACATCGTAGTGTCCTCTACACGACATGACGTGTCCCTCACACGACATGACGTATCCCTCACACATCGTAGCGTTCTCTACTCGACATGACTGTACATAACACATTGTAGTGTCTCTACACGACATGACGTGTCCCTCACACATCGCAGTGTTCTCTACACGACATGACGTGTCCCTCAAACATCGCAGTGTCCTCTACACGACATGACGTGTCCCTCACTCATTATAGTGTCTTCTACACGACATGATGTGTCCCTCACACATCGTAGCGTCCTCTACACGACAAGACGTGTACCTCACACATTGTACTGTCTCTCTACACGACATGACGTGTCCCTCGCACATCGCAGTGTCCTCTACACGAAATGACGTGTCCCTCACACATCGCAGTGTCCTCTATACGACATGACGTGTCCCTCACACGTCGAAGTGTCCTCTAAACGACATGACGTGTCCCTCAAACATCACAGTGTCTTCGACACGACATGACGTGTCCCTCACACATCGTGGTGTCCTCTACACGAAATTACGAGTCCCTCACACATCGAAGTGTCCTCCACACGATATGACGTGGCCCTCACACATCGTAGCGTCCTCTACACGACATGATGTGTCCCTCACACATCGTAGTGTCCTCTAGATGACATGACGTGTTCCTCACACATCGTTGTATCCTTTACACGACATGACGTGTCCCTCACACATCGTAGTGTCCTCTACACGACATGACATGTCCCTCACACATCGAAGTGTCCTCTACATTGCATGACGTGTCCCTCACCCATTGAAGTGTCCTCTTCACGACATGACGTGTCCCTCACACGTCGTAGTGTTCTCTGAATGACATGACGTGTTCCTTACACATCATAGTGACCTCTACACGACATGACGTGTCCCTCACACATCGTAGGGTCCTCTACACGACATGACGTGTCCCTCACACATCGTAGCGTCCTCTACACGACATGACGTGTACCTCACACATCGTGGTGTCTCCACACGACATGACGTGTCCCTCGCACATCGCAGTGTCCTCTACACGAAATGATGTGTCCTTCACACATCGTAGTGTACTCTACACGAAATGTCGTGTCCTTCACACATCGCAGTGTCCTCTACACGCAATAACGTGTCCCTCACACATCGCAGTGTCCTCTACACGACATGACGTGGCCCTCACGCATTTTTGCGTCCTTTACACGACATGATGAGTCCCTTATACATCGTAGTGTCCTCTACATGATATAACGTGTCCCTCACACATCGTAGTGTCCTCTACACGACATGACGTGTCCCTCACACATCGCAGTGTCCTTTACACGTCAGGACGTGTCCCTTACACATCGTAGTGTCCTCTTCACGACATGACGTTTCCCCCAAATATCGTAGTGTCCTCTACATGACATGACGTGTCCCTCACACGTCGTAGTGTCCGACATGACGTGTCCCTCACACATCGTAGTGTTCTCTACTTGACATGACGTG
>SDVV010045474.1:0-10063 GCA_016164225.1 Gammarus roeselii
TATATATCCCTACAATTCATACAATGTTAAAATACAACATGAGCTGTGACAATTCCAATCAGCTTCAGCTTTAGCAAAAGCAGCTTCCATACGTCAATTAGTGAGCTTGAAATTGTAACTGCTTGTGTGTCGTATTTAAGAACGGAAAACTCATTGCTACGCAATGGAAATTTAATTAACTAATCACTGCTACTTCAAGAAGGCAAGGAGTGATTATTATTGCTTGTAATATTGACAATTTGTTTGACCAATGTCATGAGTTGGTTGACACGGACCCTTAGACATTATGGCCACAGCTTACAACACGTTATTTCCTATAAATATACAGATATTGTTCTCCTTGCAGCAACTGTACAAAAAGGACGCCTAATACCCGTATCATTGCTAACTCCAACATCAGTTGCATCAAGTCAAATAGTTTTTATCTTTTGCTAATTTAAAACAGCATTGGATATTTACTTTAATTGTTATATTTAAAAATTCAAACATTTCCAACACCAAAGTAAGATCTAAAAAAATACTTGTGACAAAATAAAATGCAATGAGTGAAAATACTTCTACTAAGATCTAATTATGGTAAAATTATGCCATTTCACTATTGGGGAACCCTGAAAATATAAACATCAAATACCTGAACTGTAAAAAATGTGAAAATATACATTGTTCTCCAGGCAGCAGATTGGAATTTCCCATTGAATTAATGAAGGAATGGTTTTGATATAATAGTCTTGCTACACTCTGGATGCTGACAAGAAAAAAAATTGGGACACAAAAGTTACAAAAATTGTAAGCAAAACCAAGTTGTTTTTACAACATACATTTCCGAAAAATCCTTTAACAGGAACATTTGCCTTTCAACTATAGCTGCATGTATATAAATTATGAAAATAAAATACTGTTCCTGGCACAACAATAATAATGGGGTGCTGGGAATTAACACAAAAATAATAACCATTTATAAAACTGTGGTCGCTAATTCAGGCACTAGCAAGGTAAGAAGTACCCCAACTTGATGTTATGCAAGACAATGAGGCGGTAATAAAATTTAATTATCGAAAAAATTATTCAGTGGCTGCCAGAAAACCCTGCTCGTTGATTGCTCGACCATGCCCTCGAAACAACTCTAAGGTCGCGACTACTTAGGGCTATGCCAGGAACAGGATCAGGCAACAACGGACAGGCATCAGGCCTTCCACTGAATTTCTAAAAAACTATAACAAAACTGGGATGAGTTAATAATGACTAACTTGAGTAAACTTATTACTGCAATAAGGTTTGACAATGGCTGTAATTTGTACCTAGTGAAACACCAACACAGATTCTATGTAGTGGAGGCTCTAGTAAAAATGTGGCTCAAATTAGATACTTACACGGAGTTGCAGGTTTATAGCTATTATGTTGCTGCTGTGGTTTGCCAGAAAGATGTATTGAAGATGCCTAACTCAAAAAGTACACTACACAATTGATGTCAAAATCCTTAGGTGTGGTGATGCACCAGTTGTGAGTGAAACAGTTGAGAGTAACGTGCGCGGCTGATGTGGAACTAAAAAAAAGGCGGAAGAACTTAGACGGTTGGTGTTCCTCGACTCTTGTGCCACCAGGAATGTTTCCAAATTGTTCCAACATATGAAACTACATTTGACTTGATGTAGAAGATGTTCACTGAAAGCTTCAGTTGCAGCCTGCAAACGGATATCTTGGCAGGCTTTGCATCTGGAGTTGCAGCGTGAGATGCCAGTGTTTGATGTGTTATTTCGTATTGTACTATTTGTTAAAAACTAGGCAGTCATTGATATTTTGTTTGTTAGACAACTCATACATCGATCTTCATAGTGCATTGCCATTCCTTTCATTCGTTCCATTTGTGATCATCCAATTACTCGTTCCATTCATCCGATTGGCACTACCAATCATTTGTGAGTGCCTAATTATGTTTCTCCAATGTCCGTTGACTTGTTGCTAATTGTTTGCTACTTACTACGCATTTGTTACTCCACATTTGATATAATATACATTGGCACCATGCCCTCTAAGATTACGATTTAAATTTAACTATCAATTTATTTTCGTTGCTATTTTACATTATCGACATATTTACTCGGCTAATGGTACTGTGGTAGTAGGGCCAATAGCAAGACGGTTTACCGCTACACATCCATGGCAGATTAACTTACCTTCATCTTTGGGAGAAGATATTTGTTCATTCTCAATTTCTTCGATCAATGTGTCTAATGAAATTAGGTTGGGTAGGCCACTTGGTGGACTGACATTCATTTGGCAACGATCTTTCAGCCCAATTATGAAGATTAGACAGTACGATTGCGATAGAAGCCTGGGCCTGAGCGTTATTTTTGGTGGGACCACCGTTCTGTTCTTAAATGTGTACTTATAATTAAACTCGAATGACGAACTCGAAGAGTACTTAAATTGTACGGGTGTTCATGGTAGTATATTGCAAAGTCGAGAAGAACAGCAAATATGTGTTTTGGAAGACTTTAATGCCTCGCCTCACACGGCCAGGTGTATTGAGATTGAAGATCTTTTTGCTGAATATAATTTGGCGTTTCAGGATATTTCGTTTCTCCCGCCTGATACGTACAGTTATGTAAATCGCGGTTCTCTATCCACTTTCTGGATTGATCACATTGCTCTGTCTTCGATGTTGTTAGGTGCAACCGTTTCATGTTACACGTTGCCTGATGTAGCCTGTACGGATCATTGTGTCATAGGAGTTAGTCTAAATGTTGAGAGAATGCAGACTCATCTGTAAGTTGATTGCCGCGAGGTTAAAGCGATTGACTGGAACTTTGACAGCAAAGTGACAACGGATCGATTCTATGTAACCGACGAAGCGGCCTTCTACCAGTATTGTCATCTCTAGCGAGGCAGCTTTCTACCAGTATTGCCATCTACTATCGAGCCAGCGAGAAGGCCTTCTACCAGTATTGCTATCTACCTACTAGGCGGCCTTCTACCAGTATTGCCATCTACCAGCGAGGCGGATCTCTACCAGCAGTGCCATCTACCAGCGAGGAGGCATACTACCAGTGTTGACATCTATCTGCGAGGCTGCATGTTAACAGTATTGCCATCTACTACCGAGGCAGCATTCTACCAGCATTGCTCTCTTCCAGAGGCGGCCATCTACCAGTATTTCCATCTTCCAGCTGGGTGGCCTTCTACCAGTATTATCATTTACCAGCGAGGTGGCCTTCTACCATTATTGTCATCTATCAGCGAGGCGGCCTTCAACCATTATTGCTATCTATCAGCGAGGCGGCCTTCAACCATTATGGTCATCTATCAGCGCGGTGGCCTTCTACCATTTCTGGCCTCTACCAGCGAGGCGGCTTTCTACTTGTATTGTCATCTTCCAGCAAGACGGCCTTCTACCAATATTGCCATCTACTAGCGGGGTAGCCTTACCAGTGTTGCCATCTTCCAGCGAGGCGGCCTTATACCAGTACTGCCATCTACCAGCGAGGTGGCTTTCTATTAGTGAGGGTAAACAGGCTTTTCGATTTTGCTGGCTACGTTTCATGTATATTGTTGGAACATTGCCTTCCCAACCTAACCTTACTTAGCGCTCGGTACGTGTTTCTAACCCACGGGGAAATGTACGTGTTTCTAACCCGTTTCTAACCCGCGGGGAAAACGTACGTATTATCCAAGGGTACGCATTTCTCACCCGTGGGCAAATATATGTTTTCAATAGGCCAACCTGTCGCTCACATTTTTGTTCCCGAACCTTTGAGTAAAATTCTCCTGTTTTTAGCTCATACGCACGCATTATTCAAGAGTTCGCATTTCTAACCCGCGGGGCGATATATATTTTCAATAGGCCAACGTATCGCTTACATTTTTGTCCTAGAACCTTTAGGTAACATTCTCTTGTTTATAGTTCATACTTATAATGCTTAATTTGTATTAATACAAACCGCCCTAATTTTCTGAATTAGGATCCATTCTGTCTCCTTGAATATATTGTGTTCTATGAAAACAGAGTTCAAGTGGGTTAGCAGACTCACGATCATTTTTACTAGCACAATGTATTATAATTTTTTGGAATTAAGGTTCATCCCAATTTCTCAAATAAATTGTGTCGATATCGCAGTATAAGTCTTTCTAACTTATGGTTTGAAAATCACACATTATGTACTTCATACACTGAATTATACTATTATGTAGTATTTTATTAGGTTGCATCAATTAGCATACATGCATGACTCCGGGCAACCTATGGTAAATTAAAGAGCAACTCTAAATATCCTGTTAAATTGAAGAGTAACTCTATATTTCCTGTAAAATAACTGTTCATGAGAATAATTCTTTCAGAATTTTAGGTTAATGGTATGACAAATCTTTTTTTCCTAAAATGATTATTTTATGGAGCCCTCTCAATCATGTGTGCAAATGTGTGTAGCAGAAAGCTAATATCATTGTATTATGATAACTATATATCATTATTAAGGTTTGGAAGTTATCTAGGTGTGTTAGATTGGGTGAATCTATGAGTTAGGATTCATATCGTCTTTTTGAATATATTGTGTGCTACGTAGACCAAGTTCAGAGTTCAAGTTGCCTAGCAGTCTCATGTTTCTTGTTCATAACTCTTGAGTCTGATTGCTTAATTTAACTAGTAGAATGTGTCATAATTTTTGAGATTGAGATTCATTTCCGGTCCCTCAAATAAATCGCACTGCAGTATAAGCCTGTCGACCTTATGGATTGCAAATCCACCATCAGGCACTTCATACACAGAAATATATTATTATATCGTTTCTTCCTAAGTCTCATCAACTAGCGCAAATGGGTGGCTCTGAGCAACCTATGGTAAAGTGAACTGCAACTCAGTATTTCCAGTTAAGATAACTAATCATGTGAGTAAATCTTCCTGAATTTTTAAGTTTACGCTCTGGCAAATTTATTTTTTGCCCGTTAACATTTAGTATAATTTCTAACGAAAATATCAGAATCCTTCTGGTCTGAATCATTTTTTAATATTAACAAAGTTCTATGCAATTTACACAAATAGTTCTAACCTAAGACCTATTTTCTGGGCGTGATTCCCTTCTAACAATAGAAGAATATTTTGTATTCGCCTCTTTTGGTCACGTATATATTAAACAGCTCTGCGTAGGCTCAGTCTGCAATTTTTAAAATAACTAGCTACTTATTTGTCTATGTTTCTTTCGAAATTTATTGTTTTTCTTATTATAAAGTTTGTAAAGTTGGCATACAATGAAAAATAAGTAGGAATGAGGCGGTTAGTAGTTTGAACAAAGATTTGAATGTGTTTGAACGGTTTCATAAGTATCCATATTCCTCCGACATTTTTTTATGTACAATCACTTGCGATAAATGAGCTCCTCCTCGCCCTTGCAATCTTGCTGTAACTGCTACATGAAGTTCGTCTGATTCATGAGCACCTCCTCGCCCTTGCACTCTTGCTGTAACTGCTACATGAAGTTCGTCTGATTACCGTACCATGAAGATGCCTACGACCAACCCTGTACTCGTAATTTTTTCACCAACAATAACTACGTCAGTGTGAATATTTCCAAATTTGAATTAGGTGTCTCAACCTTTGCTACCAACACTGCACTAGCATTAAATCATTCCTTCTGAGTGCTGACTATTTATAATTGATAGCTTTATCATAGAATTGTTGCAGAAATAGTCTCAAGATTATTGAAACTAATTTTTCGCTCTCGAAATTCCGATATAGTGACATATTTAATCGTACGAATTATATATCACCTTAAATGTACCTATCGCACATCTGCACTTAGAGAACCAGCCACTCTCAAAAGTTTCTTAGTTAGGCATTCACACTAAATTTAAGTGTCTCATAAGTTCATTTTCGAGATTTCAGATAACTAACATCATATTATTATTTTATTTCATTTATTACAAAACAATTATGTGTGCTTAGATATTGCGGAGTCCGAGAAGGGAGCATTTAGTAGAAGGCTCTCTAAACTATTTCAATAACACATCCTCTAGCGAAATATTGAGCTGCGAACTAGGTAGGTAACTAGGTAACTAGGTACTTCACATCACTGTGCTCATCCCATTACATTTCACGAGTATGAGTGCCCAATTGGAAACGGTCTTCTGAGAAAACAAGATGGCGGCGCAGAGAATTCATTTTGTGTTTGCGGAATGTTCAAATGATCGGTAGTCATTCCTTCAACAATCTCACATTTTCTCGTTCACAACTCAGTAGCTTGATCTGCAACTGTACCATGCGTCTGGCTTTTTATGATACGTAAGCCTGTCGATCAAAGGAATTGCATATCACTCATCAGGCACTTTTACACTGAGAAAATTGGCCGCTCAAAAGATACGCAAGAATGTATTTCATATTTAATTCAAATTGTGGTTTACCGATTGGTGCACATAGCTAACTAATTTTCATATGCCTGTCATTAGAACAAATCCCATTTTTATCTTTAGTGCTAACAGCTTCCTAGCTTAAGATCTATTTGGCGTATCTCCTTGAATAACTATGTAACGGTCTTTTCATGTAAATGAATCGAAAATCGCATGTTCACCTTTCATGAAATTGTGGCATTTGTTCTTAGCAGTCTGTTTTGTCACACCCACTTACGATTCTGTACAAAATAGGTCACTCACAATAGATCCTTAAGGACTCATTCAAATATATTTGAAATTGTTACTTCCGTTTTTTCGCTGTTCTTCATAATCAATTTGCTTTCATAATCTTGTTATCAATGGGAGTCGCTCTTTGTTAGCCCTAGTTTACCAGCTACTAAATTTGAGAATTACTGGTGTTTCCTCCCTAAATAACGGTGTAAGAAAAAGCTTCTGAATGTTTAAATTCGACTTTCGCTCTCGAAATTGCTAATTTCAATCATTCTATACGAAACGGTGTTCAATTGTTTACGGTGCACTGAGAATTCAGGGTAAGTGCGTTTTTTCGCAGCTCTTCATAACCAACGTGCTTTCAAAATAATGTCATGAACAGAAATCGCAGTTTATTTGCCCTAGCATAGCAGCTACTAAGTCTAAGAATTACTTCTTCTCCGTGAATAACGGTGTAACAGACCTTCCGACCATATTCTCGTTGATCATCTTTTCATCATCGTTAGCCATCTACTTAGGCAATACCCACACACGATCCTGCACAATATAAGGTCACGGGTCTTCTCCTTAACGTAGAGCCCTAAAATGATAAGCAGGTAAGACGCTCTCTAATCCCCTCTAACAACAAACCCTCCAAATAGTCCACTTCACTGGTATTTAACCTTCAATTAATGACATACCCCTTTTTTTAGCTACACCACCAACAGAGTGGCAAATCCTGCTGCATGTGTTACAACGGAACGTGCGACAAATACGCATGTGCCAAGAATAACCGGGATTGCATATCATGCAAAATCCAAAAATGCACCAGAACTAGCAAGTCTCTAAACATAGAGCTGCCGCACTGCCAAAACACTCAGGTGGCCAGCTCATATACCCCAAAACGCGATAAGGAGAAGCCGACCCTCTCCCACAGAGTAGCTCATTTGGTGGTAGATACTCACCCAACGCTGCTGAACCCTCTATCTCCCACCCCTTGTACCTCTGAAACTGAGTCCATAACCCCTCTTCTCTGTCCGAAAAAGAGCCTCTTATCGTCACCTCAACAGAAAAATCCACAATAGCAAAGCCGGCTCACTGTGAAGCATCAGGCACCAGCACCGGGTCAACAGAAAATACCAAGACCCCTAAGACAATACTCATCGGCGATATCCTCATGATAAATGTTGTAACGTCTGAACTTTCAGATAGATGCACTTTTGAAAAAGATAAATATTAACGAATATGGGGCTCTGTCTGATTATCTTATTGTGCTAGCGGACTACGTCGAAAATGGAGTAGTAGTAAAAATAACCACTGCAATGTTAACGAAAAACAAAAATGCTAAGATGTACATGGCAGAACCTTTCAATCTAAAAACACTGGAACAGAGGTACTGTTTCATGAGTCAATGCCACTCCTTGAGGCTCAGAGTTATCCCAACAGGCAAACTAAGAGACGAATTCACTGGTGCCCCCGTCGAGCGATTGTTTCATTCGGAGAATGCTAGTCTAAACAATCGTGGTATTGTCAAATTCTTCAACACAGTAGCACGTTACGTTGCTCAGAGAGTTGAGGTATTGCCATCCAAATACTATACCAATGTCAGAAGCAAGTAATCATTACTCTGGTCTCCTCCCTTCCTCTACTTCTTTCCATTACATGGCCATCGTCTCGTATCATCACCCCATCTCACGCCAGAACAGAACATCTACTCGCAGACAACTCACATCCTAGCGCCAACTCGTCACCCCCAAACTAAAAATCATCAATCAGTGACTCCTTATCATCCCCACACAATCGGCTCCCATGCAACGCATTTTCACCACACTCGCAGCAACAGCGTCTCATCAGCGCCTCCTCATTTCTTCTCCTTCCCTCCTCCTCCACTCTACACTACTCACGCAAATTCGTCTACTTATGCTTGCTGCACAGCCCCAATCCCCCCCTTTCGCTACCATTCCCTAACCTCAGCCCAAACTCCAACTCTACCTATTTCACTAATCCCTCCCATATATTACCCCCCTCCACCCATTCCTTCCTCTAGCTCCCACTTTCGATACCACTCCTTAACCTCAGCCCAAATTCCAACTCTACCTATCGCCCTAACCCCTCGCACATATTGCCCTCTTCCACCCATTCCTTCCTCTAGCTCCCACTTATGCTACCACTCCCTAACCTCCGCCTAAACTCCAACTCTACCTATCCCGCCAGTCCCTCCCATATATAAACCCCCTCCCCCCGTTCTTCCCTCTAGCTCACATCTTCGCTACCATTTTCCAACCTCAGCCCAAATTCCCACTCTACCTATCCCGCTAATCCATCCCTTATATCACCCCCTCCACCCATTCCTCTACCTATCCCGATACTCCCTCCCATTTCCTACCCTCCTCTACCCATTTCATCCTCTAGCTCACTTCAGCCATCCTCAGCCATGCCTCTCTTCAACTAAAGAACTAAATTTCTTTCCCTTGGTTCTGTTCGGTCTCCCCTGCTCCAACTCACCCACAATAAAATCGTGAATAAACATATAAACATTAGAAGCTTATGAACAAAGATGGATCGCATCAAAATGATGATGAAGAAGGACTAAATTGACATTCTAAGTCTGATTGAAACCTGGTTGGAATCTGACATTAACAATGCCTTCATCGAGATTGACGGCTTTAATGTTTATAGAAAAGATAGAGAAAGTAAAGGAGGTGGAACCGTGATTTGTGTGCGAGAAGAATATACCTCGTCTCAAGTAATGCTTAGCGACAGCAATGAAGTTGATAACCTTTGCGTGAACATCCAGGTACGAAAAAACAGATCGTTTGTTGATGGTTCTCTTTACAGACCACCCAAAGCAAGTGTGCAGTCTTTTCAATACATCAAAGAAAGATTTCAAAAAGCTATCAGCTTAGGAAAGATGCTGTACATTTTGGGAGTTTTCAATAATGATCAATTGGAATTTATATCCAGTAATATGAAGCCGATTTTAGAGGGACTCGGGCTGCATCAGCTCCTAAAATGAGCAACAAGAATTACTCCCGAATCCCAAACTGTACCAGATCTGCTCATACGTAACAATCCGTCTTCCATTGTTACCACAGACGTGGAGCCTTATTCCTTCTTGGACCACCATGAAATAAACTGCACCATTAACATCAAAAAGAGAAGAAACAAGTAAACAAAATAACATGTCGTACAAAAAATAAATTACACCGCGGGTAATTTCAGAGCACAACCAGTGGCAAGCGGCGAGACGATAAAACCGATACATCGCACAAATAACGTCACAGAGCAAGCCCAATTACGTACAGACTATCTTTTCCCATGTTTGAACGCTGTGGCGTCAACGGAAACTAAAACAAAACATACCAGTTAAATGGATTACAGAAAAACTGCAAAACGAAATTGCACTTTAAAAATATCTCAAACGCAGAGCAAAACGAAGCAAAACTTGGATGGAATTATTTTGAACTCAAAATAT
>SDVV010045475.1:0-10063 GCA_016164225.1 Gammarus roeselii
CCTGCCCTCGCGATGGAACAAATGCGCACTACCTGCTCTCGCGATGGAACGAATGCGGACTACCTGCTCTCGCGATGGAACGAATGCGGACTACCTGCTCTCGCGATGGAACGAATGCGGACTACCTGCTCTCGCGATGGAACGAAGGCGGACTACCTGCTCTCGCGATGGAACGAATGCGGACTACCTGCTCTCGCGATGGAACGAATGCGGACTACCTGCTCTCGCGATGGAACGAAGGCGGACTACCTGCTCTCGCGATGGAACGAATGCGACATACCTGCTCTCGTGTTAGAATGAATGCGACCTACCTGATCTCGTGATGGCACGCGTGAGGACTGACTGCCTGTTTTCGTGATGGCACGCGTGAGGACTGACTTCCTGATCTCTGGATGGCACGCGTGAGGACTGACTACCTGATCTCGTGATGGCACGCGTGAGGACTGCCTACCTGATGTCGTGATGGCACGCGTGAGGACTGACTACCGGATCCGTGATGGCACGCGTGAGGACTGACCACCTGATCTCGTGATGACACGCGTGAGGACTGACTACCTGATCCGTGATGGCACGCGTGAGGACTGACTACCTGATCCGTGATTGCACGCGTGAGGACTGACTATCTGATCCGTGATGGCACGCGAGAGGACTGACTAACTGATCCGTGATGGCACGCGTGAGGACTGGCTAGCTGATCCGTGATGGCACGCGTGAGGACTGACTATCTGATCCGTGATGGCGCGCGTGAGGACTGACTTCCTGATCTCTGGATGGCACGCGTGAGGACTGACTACCTGATCTCGTGATGGCACGCGTGACGACTCTCTACCTGATCCCTGATTGCACGCGTTAGGACTGATTACCTGATCCGTGATTGCACGCGTGAGGACTGACTACCTGATCCGTGATGGCACGCGTGAGGACTGACTACCTGATCCGTGATTGCACGCGTGAGGACTGACTACCTGATCCGTGATTGCACGCGTGAGGACTGACTACCTGATCCGTGATGGCACGCGTGAGGACTGACTACCTGATCCGTGATGGCACGTTTCATTCAGTGCATATTCTGCTTTAGGCTGTCCAGTGTATCATTTCATTTTTGCAGCAATTAATGCAGGAAAGTAGCGTTTCTTAGCATCCAGAGAGCGGATAGAGTTGGCGGGGTGGGGGGGGGGGGTGGGGGCGGTCTATGTATAGACCGGGGATGCCACTGCTGCGTCTGGCCTCTGCCTTCGTAACTATGCAAATCAATTGTCCGACAGGGTGACAGCTGCATGGGTGACAGCTGCATGCTGCTACTGACCAGACCTCGGTGACCAGGTGCAGTGGGCGTGACGATTCAGCTGTCGAAGTGTATTGCTGGCATCGGCTGTCACTTGATTGCCTAGGTGCAGCAGATACTTCTTGATCATGTTTCCAATTCCAGTCGTTATCAATATCCTCTAACTAATCACCTCGCCCACCCAATTGAGCGACGAGCATGACAGCCGCATTCCATCTTTGGAGAGAATGTAATTGCTGACCAATAACTTATTTATCCTATTATTATCCCTCCATACATGAATAAATGTCAACGTAACTTTGTACCTGCTTTGCGAAAGCTGTCTTCAGCATCATTTAATTAGTTTTGATGTCATGGAGCACTCGTGCTTACTCGCAAGTACTACAATGACTTAGAACTCTTATACGGACCACTGACACTGGGTCACTGGCAACCTTGCTACTGGACCCGAAACACATGCACTACAGCAATACTCTCCCAAGCTGGCAAGGTCTACGAACCACTGGCACTGGGTCACTGGCAACCTTGCTACTGGACCCGAAACACATGCACTACAGCAATACTCTCCCAAGCTGGCAGAGTCTGTGAGGCTCTCTTTGTCCTGCTGAGATGATTTGGAGCCGTGCTTCATCATTTCGTGTAGTCGGGATACCTGAGCTTTGTTCCGACCTGCGGGTGATTTTGTTGGAGCTGTCGTCGGCTTAGTAATCCCCAACGGAAAATTAGTTGACAGGGAAATAATAATAAAAAGATGTGGGAAGAACCTCGGCTGGCCAGAGCAACGCCTGGGCAGTCTAGTGATCGAGTATTGACAGACACATGTGGACAACAAAGCAATAGGGGAAACCTGTGTATCAAACAAGAAGAAACTTGAGGACACATGTGGACTGAATGACTTAAATACGCCCATTCGAGGCAAGTAATACATTCTGCTTAATGCACAATAACGCAGATGTCGCGAAACGGATTGAGATGTTATTTCTGAAGCACGTCTATCATTTCGGGCAAAGTATAAACGTTGAACACTTTGAGCGTCGTATCACCATTGCGCAGTAAAACAACACGTTGCAGGCTGTTGATGACGCCTTGAACAGGCGTCTGGTAAGTTTCGAGCAGCATAGAGTCCGGTTTGCTTGGATATTGGTCAACCAGTCCTTTTATGAGTGCGTCCTGGTGGTGGCAAGCCTTCTTTCCTACTGGCTTCCACCTCGTCATTCAGTTCGAAGCTTTCTACCGAAGGATATTCAATAGTCATTGCTATCTACAGCAGACAAATGAGGCGTACTCCCTCATCACCCCGTCTATTAAGTTGATCCACGCGAGGGTACATAATTGTCTTCGAAATCAGTTTTGTACTCGTTTTTATTTAAAGATCGGATTTCGTAATCACCGCGGTAGGGAAAAGCGAATGAAGGCTATTTGAAGTTATGTAATTGAAGCTTGAGTAGAACGATGACGGGTATATTTTCACATGAACATGTCTCATGTTCATGACTGACAGAAAGGATGAAACCGTAACGAGCGACACTGGACCACATTTGCTGACATCATAGACGATCTCACTAATTTCACAGTCTATGTTACGTCTGAGGTCGGCCAATCTCTCACAGACGAAAATATGTGTTTTTCCTCCTCTCCGAAGCAGCCAATTGACTATCTGTCAATCAATGGCAATTATCATGGAGAAGTTGTGGACATTTATAGGTAGCTTGTAATTATGTTCATTAGATTCAATAAGATTTATGAGCATTAAGAGAAGATTCGAAGGAGAGAAATGAATCTACATTCTTCGCGGGTCTTTGAAGTTATACGTTGAATCTTAATTGTCCTCATCCATGTTCTCCATCAATAGTATTAGGGTTATGCATGGCATAAAAAAACTGCTAAAAAACACGAGGGCCCATCTCCATAGCATACTTGTATTTATCCCTTGTCCTAATGATGCGCTAAGAGGCCCTCATTTTCAGGATTTTCTTAAAAGTACGGAGCAACATTTTTACCATTCAAGTAACATGGAAAGAGCCTCATGAATACTCACCCTGCAACTTCTGCAAAGTTCAGCTCCAGGAATAATGTATTTTTTTAACAAGGAGTCATGGCCCTTGGTTTGCTTCCTTGCTTCCTCCTCGTGTTTTGTAGATGGGGGAAGTTGTTGCGGAGCGCGGGGCTCTGCCGCTGCATTAGGCAAGTCAACAGGACCGGAACAGCTCATTGAATTAGGCACCTCATATTATATTAAGAGTAATGAGGGACCACCTCGCCCTGCTTTGACGAGACTGTAGGCCTGCCAGAGTGCCACGCAGAAACTTGAGTGGGACACAGAGGCACTGAAACACTGAGGCACTGTGGCAATGATGCACTGAATCATTGAAGCACTGTGGCACTGTTGAAATGAGGCACTGATGCACTGTGGCACTGTTGCAATGAGGCACTGAAACACTGTGAGACTGCGGCACTGAGTCACTGAAGCACTGTGGCAATGAGGCACTGAGACACTGAGACACTGTGACACTGCGGCACTAAGTCCCTGAAGCACTGAGGCACTGAGGCACTGAGGCACTGAGGCACTGAGGCACTGAGACACTGAGACACTGAGACACTGAGACACTGAGACACTGTGACACTGCGGCACTGACTCACTGAAGCACTGAGGCACTGAGGCACTGAGGTACTTTCACAGTGAGGCACTGAGGCACTGTGGCAATATGGCACTGAGGAACTGAGGCACTACCTCGCATCACTTAAGTTTGGAGATTGTACTCGATACCAAAATATACTCTGTCTCTATACATTCATTAATCAATGGGTTAAGGCTTTTTCTCATCATCAAGATAGTAGGGTTGCGTTGGGTCATTTATGAGCCGCAGGATCTCGTCCCAATGTTGGTTTTCCTAATAAGTCGTTGATCCACGATGAAGTCATGACAATGGAATCATTATTATATCAGATCATATTTTTTCACAGCCCATTCGGTCAGTGTTCTACAACAGTATAATGAATTTGTTGACTTATATACGATGTGGTTCGACTTTTGAACTTTCAATTTGTATGGACTTTAAACGAAACGGATCAAGTGGTGGTAAATGTCAATAATCGTAGAAGAAGAATATCAACTGAATGTGAAAATAAATGTACATTTTCTACATCTACAAATTTTGTTCGACCACCGTGGATGGGGAAAAAATACAACGTTCACAGAATAGTACACTCAGAAACGGAGATCTAGATCGGAGATCACCCTGATCTAGAACATGAATTGAAATATTACACTACTCTCGATATGTTTATCAACTTAGACTTGATGTTATTGTTGCGGTCAATTTTGGAAGTCTGAATGCCCCGGACGCCCCCCTCCCCCTCCGTAAACTCTCTCCTTTGCGGTGTTGCCAGAGTACACTGCACGGAGGTTTATCTAAACTTACCTTCACAGCACGATCTATCTGCGAAGGCACCAGTGATGAAATGAATGACAGCACCCCAGCACGAAAGAATTTAGGTGCGTATCTATACAATGCTGGCAGTATAATGAGGAAGGAAACTTATTTAGTTAAAAAAGAGGACAAAAGGTTCAAACAACATTTAATGAAGCGATAAATGTAATCATTCAAGAGTTGCTGAGACTATGCCTCTGAACAGCTCTGCCAATGACTGAGCTTCAGTTAATGGTCGAGTGTTGTAGTCTTCGTTATGGTTTCCGTGATTTGTTGGTTCCGTTAAACGCTCTACGAATGACACCTTATTGGCCGCCTGCACGAAAGACGGCCATATCTGAACAATTCGAGAAACCTGCAATTAGATGCAGTTCATGATGAGCTAAATCCAAATTTAACATTAACAGCATATTATGATGCCCCTGATTGAGTGACGTGGAGGCCAACAATAATTTCATACATTCTAATCGAATTGATGATCGCTTATGCATCATACATTATATTGAGGCTCTGAACGTAATGACATCATACATTATATTGAGGCTTTTGGCGTAATGACATCATACTTTATATTGGGGCTCTTAGCGTAATGACATCATGCATTATATTGAGGCTCTTGGCGTAATGACACCATACATTATATTGGGGCTCTGAACTTAATGACATCACACATCATATTGAGGCTCTGAGCGTAATGACATCATACATTATATTGAGGCTCCTAGCGTAATGACATCATACATTATATTGAGTCTTTCAGCGTAATGACATCATACATTATATTGAGGCTCTTAGCGTAATGACATCATGCAATATATTGAGGCTTTTAGCGTAATGACATCATGCATTACATTGAGGCTCTTAGCGTAATGACATCATACATTATATTGGGACTCTGAACGTAATGACATCATACATTATATTGAGGCTCTTAGCGTAATGACATCATACATTATATTAGGGCTCTGAACGTAATGACATCATACATTATATAGAGGCTCTTAGCGTAATGACAGCCGCACGTGAAGGCAAAGAGGTATAACTGCGCATCAATGCCAAAGAGGTACAACTGCGCATCAATGCCTGACTCAAGTTTACCATTTCCATGAAGAAACTCGCGACTTTCATTTTCCAAATTGGACTGCGACAAAATGCGCCTACCAATCGAGGAGAGCGTAAAAATACTCAAGTGGGCCGGCAATGGTGTGGTGACGACACAGCTGGGGACGCCAGATGGCGAATGTTGGTATCAATATTGGGAGTCAAGTGATCACCAGAAGTTGATGGATTAGAGCGGAATTGGTACCATTCAGATTCTGAAAGAAACATTTCCTGCCCCTCATAAATTGCGGGCGCTAGATTAGGTAGATTTTAATATGAGCTCAACCTACTTACAAGAAAAGGGCAGAACTCACGCAGATAGCCTGGACCAGCAGGAGACGTGGCAGGAAAACCTCACATCGAAGGAATCTACTGTATTCTTTGAGGCTCTTCGATTTTACTTCAGTCCACTATTTTTCGCAAACTATTCCGCGTAGGTGATGATGATGTAGGATTGTTTACGAATAGTCGTGTCTTCAAACGATTGGAATATACTTTGCGCTGAAACTATTTCACGTTTTATGCGTAGTGTTTCTTTGTCTTTCAAGCAGTCCCTATCCCTTGGAACTGTAGCTACATGGAAAGAGTTCTTTCTCATGAAGCTGCCGTTGCTGTCATCGCCAGAAGTTCAGGTCTGAAATAGAGGTCGACCAGCACCAAGACGCATTCCCGCTCCAGAGACTCCGCACCACCCCCAGTATCTCTGTGACGTCACTGACCTAATTCTAGCCCCCGCCCCTGCACAACTGAGGCCTCCACCCCTCTCGTTCCCCAGCCTTCCTGGAAGCTCCTGACTCCCCTGACTTCCCTCAACCTGCACCTCTTCCTCTCCACAACCATTTAGTTCCCCGATCCAAACAACGCATACTCTAGCAACCAGGCCGTGAACCAGGAATCAACACATTTGTGGATTGTTTCTCATAACTGTCGTGTGGGTGGCCTCCCTGCTTTGTACGCGTTCTGTACGATATATTGGGTTTTACTTCAATATTGTTCTGCTGTTCACAGAGTGTATGGTTTTCCTAGTATTTTTTATCACCAATGCTACTAGGAGTTCTTTGAACAGCTGCCTCGATCTGTTACTGCCTTGAACTGTTACTACTTTGATCTGTTGCAGCCTCGATCTGTTACTGCCGTGATCTGTTACTGCCTCGAGCTGTTACTGCTTTGATCTGTTACTGTCTTGATCTGTTACTGCCTCGATATGTTACTGTCTCGATCTGTTACTGCCTCTATCTGTTACTGCCTCGATCTGTTACTGTCTCGATCTGTTACTGCCTCGATTTGTCACTGCCTCGATCTGTTACTGCCTCCATATGTTACTGACCACTTTCGTGAGGAGCGGAGGCTCATCTGTCTCTTCGTGAGCACGATTTGTCGACAAGGACGAGCACATACAGAACTTAATTCCGTGGAATGTCGAATACGCTTTGGACGAACAGTGCTGCGCATTACATGAGTCCAGGCAGCATGTCGCATGCACTGCTTTGGACGAACAGTGCTGCGCATCACACGAGTCCAGGCAGCATGTCGCTTTCACTGCTTTGGACGAACAGTGCTGCGCATCACACGAGTCCAGGCAGCATGTCGCTTGCACTGCTTTGGACGAACAGTGCTGCGCATCACACGAGTCCAGGCAGCACGCCGCTTGCACTGCTTTGGACGAACCGTTCTGCGCATCACACGAGTCCAGGCAGCAGGTCGCTTGCACTGCTTCGGACGAACAGTGCTGCGCATCACACAAGTCCAGGCAGCATGTCACATGCACTGCTTCGAACGAACAGTGCTGCGCATCAAACAAGTCCAGGCAGCATGTCACTTGCACTGCTCCGTACATCCTTTCAAGCATTCGCTAATTATTGATGTGTAAGCAAAATCTAATTTGGCAATCAAGAAGTATCCACGTTATACCAGAACTAGTCATAACTTTCAAATTTTTCTTCAGGTATGTCGGCTGGCCTCAATAGATCACCAAGAGATGGAGTAAAGCTCACATGAAAATCAACGAGTTTTTTCGACACGCCGCATGGAAGTGTCTCTAGGCATTATTTGCAAATAACATTACGCGGAAATATGAATTCATCGCTGGTAGATTTGTATTGATATCTTTCGATCGTTTAATTCACACGTCTACTGAAATGAAAACACCAGTGGGTCAGGCCCAGTTGGTCGCCAGTGCGTCAGGCCCAGTTGGCCGCCAGTGCGTCAGGCCCAGTTGGCCGCCAATGCGTCAGGCCCAGTTGGCTGCCAGTGCGTCAAGGCCAGTTTTCCAAAACAATGCGACGCAACTATAAAACATTCGTTATTGATGTTATGTAATCAACGCAGTATCCCCGTTATCTCCCAACGGGTATGAAAATGACTTCGCGAGGGTATCCAATGCACTTGCTGCATGACCACTTACACGAGCTCGAGAGCGTACCGTGGAGGGATTAAACTGAGGAGATTAAAGCTCGCCACATTACGAACTCTCCCGCTCTGATATGAGTCCATCTTGGACGAACACGCCCTTCAAACAAACAGTCATTCCTTCGATCGAACGACCTGCTTCGCAACGCCCTTCCCTTGCCATCGGGTCGCTTGCGTCACGGGTCCTGCCTACACCTTTGTTTCGCTGCTTGGGTCGCACTCCTTTATGGTGATCCCGCCCCTTCCCATACCCCAGAGCAGCTGCCCAACCCCTTCCCACCCCCTCGTACCCTGGATATCATAACATGACCCCCTTCCTCCACTTCGGTATCTCTCCTAGAGTTCTTTCAAACCCCCGTCTGTATTTTCCAGTCTCCGTGCAGTAGCAGACAGATCCCCTCCCCATCTATTCCTCCTCGCCAACACCTCTTCTTCCCCTACCTGTGAATCCATTTCCCTCACTCTGCCTCCCTCCCCTTTCTGTTGTCATGTAACCACACCATCCCTGAGGATGATGTACCTTCCCCCCTCTTCCTCTCTCCCTCCTCCCCCCATCCTGTCCCTCACTCTCCCGCGGCGGCGCACTGCGCAGAGGACACCTTTAAACGCAGCCTCTCCTGAGCCTCGTGCCTCCAGCGTAGTGCCTCCCAACGTCATACCCTGAAGTCTGGTCGCCCCACAACCCCACTAGCCCCAGCTTCAAATCAACCAATGGCTCGTTATAAAGTTATTTCTAATATTTGCTTCTGATAGTCAAATTTTCCAAGGTCGTCATGTTGAAAAAGATCATTCGACGCAACAGATCTTATCAGCAGAGCCTAATATACTGCAATTCTTATTCTCTTTGGCTAACTCCTTGACGTGGGTGTGGATTATCCTTTATTCCTTCCTTCACATCTAATCACACATTTGTGGAATATCAGGCTTCTTAGCCACGGGGTCTGTAGGGCAGCGTGCCCACCTGAAGTGATTATCTCTGGGGCACAAGGTTGGATGCTCGAGCCCGTACAGCAGCACATCGCTAGGTTGTGAGCAGGTGTATCTGACTCCCATCCTGCCACCCTCCAAATTTGGAGGACAGGCCTATGATTGCGTAAATACATGCCTTTTGGAGTCAGTCCACCATACGGGGCGCTGTGCAAGTCGTACAAAAGCAACGCACGAAGCAGTTGATGGTGTGTGGAATAAGAGCTAATCAATAAAGAAACTTGGGACTTGGGAATCATTTCATTAATATAGCTCGTTGGAAGCGACTTGAAACGCTTGTCTGTGAAAGAGTATTCATTTCGAATGATTCGATATAGCGTTCGGATTACGCAACGCCTTCCCGCCGTCGCCGCCTCTTGCGTCCATGTTGTTTGACGGGAGGGAATACCGTTTGTTCTGTGTCGCCATGGTCGAGTTTCTCCCCACCCTGAACGAATAGGTTTCAGTCAAGAAAGGGTACCAGCTTGGGTCACGCCTCACAGCTCCCCACCCTGCGTCAGTAGTTCACAGTCAAGGAAGGGGACCAGCTTGGGTCACGCCTCACAGCTCCCCACCCTGCGTCAGTAGTTCACAGTCAAGGAAGGGGACCAGCTTGGGTCACGCCTCACAGCTCCCCACCCTGCATCAGGAGTTCACAGTCAAGGAAGGGGACCAGCTTGGGTCACGCCCCACAGCTCCCCACCCTGCACGAATAGTTTTCAGTCAGAGAAGGCGACCAGCTTGGGTCACGTCTCCCAGCTCCCCACCCTGCATCAGTAGTACTCAGTCAATTAATGCGACCAGCTTAGGTCACGTCTCCCAGCTCCCCACCCTGCATCAGTAGTACTCAGTCAATTAATGCGACCAGCTT